>JANKKB010029205.1:0-20657 GCA_026225775.1 Bursera palmeri | reverse complement strand
CCCTGTGGATTCGATACCTAAAGCTACGCTACAACAACCGCTTAGCCGAAGGTTAATTTTGAGCGTGATCAAGTGGCAATGAGGTGAAAGAATTTTGTGTATGATATTGGTGTTAGGCCTTGAAGGTCTAGTCAATCTAAGGTCTAAGGAAAACGCCCTTGATGTGATTATGGTGTTAGGTCTTGGAGGTCCAGTTGATTTGGGGTCTAAGAAAAATACTCTTGATATGATTCTAATGTTAGGCCTTAGAGGTCCAGGTGATCTGAGGTCTAAGGAAAATACTAGATTGGGAATTGATATATGTGGATATTATTGAGTTGTTGTGAAAACGACATGGTAAATATGGTTATTGATAGCAAATGTTGAAATACTAGAGAATCCTTAGATGAACCTTTTGAGATACATGATCTAAAGATAGTTTTGAATTGATGGTTGGGTTACACATGATTGAGATGTGTGGATGTGTTGCATGTATCGCGACAGTTGAATTGAGAAATTTTTTGGTAGTGAAATTAGTGAGATGTGATTGAGAATAAAGAAATGACCAGTTATGTTGTTATGATTATGTGATCTACTTGATGCATGATTGGTTTTAAAACGTTATAGAACTGTGTACTGTAGATATTCCTACTGGGCTATATTGTTTATCCATTCCTTCATAAGTACTCGAGGTCAGGAGTCTAGCGATGATGATCTAAAGCTCACAAAAAGGATCTCAAATGGTTCTGGGTGGTGTCTGGGTAGAGTGAGTCCTTTTTTATTTTATTGGATTATGTGTAAATCTTATGTTTTCAATATAAATGTTTTGATTAAAACATTTTCTTTACTTTTATTTTACTTTTTTTTATTTATTTACTAATTGGCCCTCGAGATTCCTATATAAGAGGTTCCTAGATGCCACATTAATGGTGTGAGTAACACATGAGCTCTAAAATATTTATAGTTTTTTCTCTTTTAACAACTTTGCCGCAGCCATATTGTTGGTGGCATTGTCGGTTACTGCTTGAACAACCTTTTCTGACCTAACTTGTTCAATGCATTTGTCCACATAATTAAAAATTAGTTCAACATTATATGCCTTTTCAGAAGTCTTCTTCAATGAAAGAAAAGTGGTACCTTCCTTGCAATTCACACACAAGTTCATGATGCTCCTCTTTTTTTTATCCGTCCAAGCATCCGTCATAATTGAGCACCCATTTTTTTTCTACTCTTCTTCATACTTCTTGAAAAATTCTTTAATTCTAGCAACTACTTCTCTTAGTAGAGGTTCCCTCAATTGATATTGACTTACAGGTCTAAAACACCATCCAAATCGACCGACTGCCTTAACAAATAACTTGAAGCTATCGTTGTCAGTTGCATTCAAAGAAACACCCGCTTCACATACCCCTAGCCAAATATTATTGAATAGAATGTGTTCTCTCTTTGAAGAATATTTCATTAATATTTTGTTTTCTTTTTGTCATATTTTCACTTCCACTCAATGAGACATCAGGATTCATCGTTGATGCAAACCTATATATAGGGCAAAGAACACGGGGCTCTTTCCTTATCACTAACTCCTCCATTTCTTCCTCATCCCTAACCATATTCACTTCCTCTCTCAACAAATCCTCCTCTTTCCTTTTTTTTTTTTTTTGTCTCTATAATTGCTTGCTTATACCTAGATTGATCATCTGATGTTGCCTTAAGACATGCAGTGACATTTCCCGCTATGTGTACTGCATGTACTTTAATTCTATAAACTCCCCTAGACATCATCTTGCCACACAACTTATATTTAACTTTATCAGAATTCTTTGGGTCAACCAACATTCCAAACTGCCATCCGATATCATTAGACTTTCGTTTAAGTATATTTGATTATGATATTGGTTGGGTAATAAAGGCTACCGAAGAATTAGTGTTGTGGGCCATTGAATAATTTTACTAATTTTTTAAAATTTATACCAGCTGATAAACACAAATGAAAATTGAAAACATCAATAAAATGTAGTATAAAAAAAAAAAACAAAAACAAAAACATATTGCTTATACTTAGTTAACAACAACAAACAATTAGACCTAAAATATTAACCTAAAATCTACAAATCAAGACGTTAAAAAAAAATCTCATCAAAATCCAGCACAACATATATTGTTTAGTTATAGCTATCAATTACACACAAAAATATACAATAAGAAACCTATGAAATATTTTATCAAAGACATGATATACATAGTCATTATAGTCAAAAAAATTTTTTTTAAATCATCAATTAGTAAAATACCAACCTACATATTGCTTAGTTAACAACAATAAACAATTACACCTAAAATATTAACATAAAATCTACAAGTCAAAACATTAAAAAAATTAAAAAACTAATTACAATCTCATCAAAATCTAACACAAAATATATTGTTTAGTGTTTATAATGTTTATCTATGCCTAAACTAGCAATTATACACAAAAATATATAATGCAAAACCTATGGAGCATTTCATCAAACACATGATATGCATAGTTATTATAGTCAAAAAAATTAAAAAAAAAAAAACTTCAATGAGTAAAATACTAACCTTTTGTTGAAGAATAAAACAATTATGGTGATTTGTGGAATTTTTTTAGAAGAAAAAAATTTCATAAAGTTTGGGTAGTGAAAAGCAAGATGTAGAGGAAGTAAGAAAAAATTTCGGATGGCATGGCCACTGCCTTTGCATCCTTTTTCTTTTAAAACCTTTAGATCCAAAACGATCTGTTGTTTTTAAAAAATTTTCTAAGGCCCAAAACAACATCGTTTTAGGTTTTTTTTTTTTTTTTTTAAAATCTGGTTCCTTTCTTCCCCACCTACTACCGCCATGCCCTCCTATACCCGCCTAGTCGCTGGCCTACGCCTCTTAGATTGCCGGCCACCAAATCCAATGCCTAGCCCTATTCCCATTGCCACCCCACCGCCCAACGCCTTCTTGCTGCCTAGCCCAAATTTTACTTCATTCCTTGTGCTTCACAGCCTATTTACGATTGTGAGCCACGGTCTTGCCCACAACCATGGCATATGGTCTTAGCCTCCAACTGTGGCTTCTATCTTTTGTTGCATGATTTTGTTTGATTTGTTGTTTATTTGATTGGAGTTGAATGGGTGAATGGAGCTGAATTGATTAGAGTTGATTACGATTGAATGAGGAATGAGTGTGGTTGTGAATGGAGTTGATTGGAGTTATCGTTTCCGAAGAAAAAGATCTCGGAAGCTAAGCCCATATGCTATAGTTGTGGCCAAGCCTGTGATCCACGGTCTATTTATGACCGTGAGCCATGGTCGTAGCCATGACATTAGCTTACTATCTTAGCTTCCGATCGTGGTCCACGGTCTTAATATTTTGAGTTATTGTTTGATGCAAACGGAGTAGATTGGAGAGGTTTTGTAGTTGAATTAGAGAGATTGTGGGTCTTGGTCGTAAGTAGACCGTGGATCACAGTCTTGGGTGATGTTTTATTGTTGGGCTTTTAGATATGTATAACGTGATGTATACGAAGACTATGACCCACAGTCTCATGTCTAGTGAGTGTCCATAGTCTTTGGTCCAATCATTTATCATGTCTAATCCTTTATTTTACCTATGGTCTCATGTTCGATCTTTGAGTTAACTCACGATCTTATGTCCAAATTGACATTTTATCCAATTTCTCATGTCCCGTCTATTTGTTTATCCACATTATTGTTAATTATTGGCATGTTTGTTTGTTATGAGTTATATTGATACACCATTTTAATTATTAATTATTTTACAAGCTTGATTTTTGTTCATATGTTGTAGATTGTTGGAAGTTATGAAAGGTTCCTTGGGTTAGTTTTAATTTGAAGACTCTGATGGAAGATTTCTATTGAGCTAGTGCTACAACTATGACAACATTGAAACCTATACAGATTGTAAAAGATCAACTTACAAAGATACAACTGGAGATGTTTAGGGCAACGTGTTTTGGCCACCTCTTGGACATACATGATATGAGAATATATGTTTAACTTATTAATAATATCTTGCTGAGAGAGGTTGCAACTGAAGGTCTTCCTAATGAGTTGTGGTTTCTAGTGTTAAGTACAAATATATTACATATTTTAAACCTCAAACACTTATACATAAAATCAGATTTAACTAATATGATTGTATTTTGTTGTTTTCAAGGAAGACCATAAGGTTTAGTACATACAAGTTTGGGATTATCACGGGCTTTAGATTTCACTAATAACCTACTCTGAAAAGGACCCTAAAGTAATATAGCAATATTTTGGTGGGAAGAATATCCAAATGCTGTAAATGGAGTGATAATTACAAAACATATTATTTAAGAAATTCCTGAAGAGGATGCAATAAAGCTCGCTTATATTACGTGGCAGAGAAATTTATATTGGTCAAAAATAGAAAATGCACAGTATCATTGACATATCTTTCCCTGGTTGATAACTTGGTGACATTCAATACTTATCCATGGCTACAATGGCATACCAGTCTCTCATCGATTGCCTGTCCATTGTACTTGGAGGATAAAGTCAACGTTACAAGCAACGAGTGCAACAAAAAGGAAGTCACGATGTAGAGAGATATGACATATTTAACATCATATGTTTAAGAAAATCATTAAACTTAATATTACATAGATTTAATAACTTATCACAAAATTTCACCTTTTAATATATCGAAATTTTATGATAATTTATGATAGTAATATTTTATAAAAAAAAGTAATATACTATTCCCAAAAGTTATATTAAATATCATCACAAATGATGTGTCTACTAATATAATATTATTATATCATTATCTCAGTATTACATTATTCATTTAAATAAAGATACATCATAAAGTATTTGAGATTAATTTTAATATAATTTTTTTAGAAGAGTAACATTATTTTTGTAAAAATTATTCACAAACTTCATATACAATTAATATTGTTGATTTTAAACCTCATTAAACCATCATCAAATACACCTCTTAACGAAATTTGTGAATTGCCAAGCTAATAGAGAATCTAAGATAAATTGTACAGATGACCCAAATTAAAAGGGGTGTTTGAAAAATGATATATGCATCTAAAAATTTAGATATTCCATCTCTAATCCTTGACAGACGTAAGAATTTTTTTAACGCATCAACTCTCAAAAGTAAAATACCAACACAAAAAAAAGACACGTATCAAACTGCCGATTTATAAGATATGATAAGCATTTCAATCTACTTTTACTATTCTATCCTCAAGGAAAATTAATTAAAATACCTCATTCCCAGATCAGTTGAAAGCTAATTTCCAAATAAAAAGAATTAATAGAGCAAGTTATACTATTAGTTATCATTTGAACGCTTGGTGGTGTGCTCTGGTGTTGTGATGGTTATCATATTTGTTAGCGGTGGTTGTTTGTTGCGAGGTGGTGGTTTTATGGTGGTTGCCACACCACAATGTGTTGGTAACAACTAACAAGGGAATTAGTTGGGATGAATTGGCCATTGTGGTGGTGGTATGGTGGATGATGAGGGGCCAAGGCTGGCCGCGACTTGGTTTGAGGCTTTTTGAAATCTACCATGAGCTTGGCAACGTGGGTTAATTATAAAATAGCAGGTTCTTTAAGAAGTAATGAAAGCAGTTTAATTAGGTTATCATATCGACGTGGATATTTTATCATATTTTTGTTTATATTGCTAACCAATTTTTTTTTTTTTTTTTTTTTTCGTGGTGAAAAAAAAGTTTCGAGGTTTCGAAATTTATTGGGTATAACCTTTTATCTTATTGAACCGGATTTTACTTAAACCGGGTTTAAACGTTGGATTTATATACAAATTCCGAGTTGATGGAACCGGCGCGGCCTATATCCAAAACCCTAGAAAACTCTCACTTCTCTCTCTTTCTTTCCAAAACCTTTCGGGAGGTCTTCGATCTGGAAGACCAGAGAGGGACGACAGTAGAATCACAGTAGAGTAAACCCTAAAATCAGAACAACAGCAACAATGTCGATGTCAAAGAGTTCGAAGATGCTTCAATTCATAAACTACCGGATGCGCGTCACCATCCAAGACGGTCGCCAGCTGGTGGGCAAATTCATGGCCTTCGACCGCCACATGAATCTCGTCCTCGGTGACTGCGAAGAATTTCGCAAGCTTCCTCCTGCCAAGGGGAAGAAGAACAACACCAATGAGGAACGCGAGGACCGTCGCACGCTTGGTCTTGTTCTTCTACGGGGAGAAGAAGTCATTTCTATGACTGTCGAAGGGCCTCCTCCTCCTGAGGAGTCACGTGCCAAGGCCGTGTCAGCCGCTGCTGTTGCTGGCCCTGGTATTGGTCGTGCTGCTGGTCGCGGAGTCCCTACCGCTCCGCTTGTCCAAGCACAGCCTGGTCTCGCCGGTCCTGTTCGTGGTGTTGGTGGGCCCGCTCCTGGAATGATGCAACCGCAGATCTCACGCCCGCCGGTCCCGCAACTGTCTGCGCCGCCAATGACTTACCCAGCCACTGCAGGTGGCCCACCCGTGATTCGTCCTCCTGGTCAAGTGCCACCTGGTGTTTTCCCAGGTCAGGCTCCGCCACAAATGGCTCGAGGCCCACCACCACCATTTGGAGTGAGGCCACCTCAGCAGTTCCAACTTCCTCCACAGCAGTTTGGGCAGAGACCAATGGTTCCACCGCCACCTGGGCCAATGATGAGAGGACCTCCAGCTCCGCCGGCAAGACCGGGAATGCCCAATGCTGCTCCTCCTCGTCCTGGGATGCCGCCTCCGCCAGGTGCTTCTATGCCTGGTTTTGGCCCGCCTCGTCCAGGTATGCCACCACCTCCTGGAAACCCACAGCAGCAGCAGAATCAACAACAACAGTGATGAGGTATGTTCGATTTTAGATTTTCAATCATATTGGAATTACTTGACCGAGTTATTGTATTATTTTTGCGAAAATTTTTTAATTTGTTTGACAGAAACGTTGTTTCTTCAATAGTATTTCGACGTTTCCGGACTACGTGATATTAGGGTAGTAGAGTTTTGTGTAGGAAACTGCTGCTCGGAGAGTAATGTAAACTAACAGTAATGCATTTAGCTTTGGTGCTTATTAGCACGCTTTCGAATTAGCATTGCATGTGAGTTAGTTTAGCTTGACAAAGATATGGTCACTGTGTATCTGTCTTCTACCTAGCATTTCATGTGGCATTCTACTTGGAGAATGCACCATGAAATAGTTATCCATACCATGTCATAGTTTAGCTTGTCAAAGATATGGTCACTGTGTATCTGTCTTCTACCTAGCATTGCATGTGGCATTCTAATTGGAGGATGGACCATGAAATAGTTATCCATACCATGTCATACTTATGGTCCTTTAGCAAGGATTCTCCACAAACACTTGAGAACGTGTGCAACGAGAGAAATATATGTTAATCTGAAGCTTGAAGATGCTACATAATATGTTAATACACTGGGTGATCTGCCATAATAGCCCTAAAGTAGGGGTAAAGTATCCTTTACTTTAACGTGCTTCTTCCTTTCAAGCTCTTCTTGCATCACTTTGACCTTCTGATTTAAGTGGGCTTTGGTGCTAGGGTTTCTCTAATTCTTTGTGCTGTCTGCTTTCTCCTTCAGCATTAAGTCATAAGACCTCTGCAAACTCTAATTTTAAAGCAATAGGGTTCTCAAGTTTATAACTTACTAGTAATTATTTTTCATGTCCTCTTTGGAACGCTTTCACACAAATGCAGTCAATTTATGGTTATAGAATCATAGTTGCCTAAATTCACACATGTGCTTAGAGCACACACGCTTGCACGCAGACACTCAATGGAACACATACTTTCTTATTTCTTATACAAGTTGAGAAGCTGAGAAGTTTGGGCTTTTTTGTCCTGTCTTTTCATAACCTTACAAAACTGGGGCAGTTGCAACAATTTTCTAGTCCTGTTTTTTATAACCTTACAAAGAACTAGGGCACCTCAACAGTTTTTTAATTTCATTTTACCTTATACGGCTTAATTAGAGATGCATTAATCCAAAAACACATTTTTCTTATTGGAATAGTAGAAACCTTGCCCTATTAGGTTAGGAGTCAGTTTTCTCTATTCTGTGCACTTTTTATTTTTTATTTTTGTTTTTTAAATTTTAAATGTTGAGATTTTAGTACAGTTCTTTCTGGTGGGACCTGTAGGAAGTCTCATTGAGATTGTATGTTCTCAGTTCTCCTATTGTGGTTTTTCCCCTTTAGTTTCTTATGGTAAACACTGTTTCTTTTGCTATCACTAGTGACATGCATAATCTAATTTTGGCATTGGTAGTAGTTAAGCCAATAGTTTTTTATCCAGTAACATGGTGAGATTGCAATTGTGGCCATCTTTAGTCTTTGCTGCAACCCCAGGCCTGAACTGAACTAACCTTATTACCCTGTTTTCATATCGCCCTCTGTTGTAATGTTTCTATGTACGCATAGCGTAAGCTGTTTTAGACTGTTGAAGCTGCTCGGGTTTACTCCTGCCTGTTGTGATTCTCTGCTTATCGAGCAACTTTTGGAAAGTAGCCAAAGAAAGAGTTTTATGAAGATGTGTGATCTTGGTTATTTTTTTAGTTATTTGGCAAGAAAGAATTAGAAGGATAATTTCTGTAGATAAGAGTTAAATTCTTAGCTTCTCTGGGCATCTCTATCAGATGCAAATTTCAAGATACTTTCTCATTTCTTTTTTCACTTGAATTGGAAAGGGGCTTGAATTGATTCTGTTTCTTCTGTATCAGATTTTATTGTAGAGTTCATTTTTTACGTCATTGGTCATAGGTTGGTAAATTCCATTAGAGAGCTGTTCTACGCTTAACTGTACATTCCTAGGTTTCTCTCAGTCCAGTGATCAACTTGTTTACATCTTGTATATGATTTCTGTTTATTCAACGCATTTTTATTATTAAAAAAAAATTGTTTTATATTTGACTATGAAGTAGGAGAATATCAACACGTGATGAAATTGTAACCCTTTTGGTAATCACCTATCTATTGGGCAGATCATTCAAAACGAAAAAGAATGTATCTATTATTAGTATGATGAATAATGGAGTCTTCATGTGTTGACCATTGGTATAGTCTACGTATGGAAGTAGCCCTGGAACTGGGTTACCATATTTTAACTTAAATTGGGTTAATGAGCTTTGGAAGTTCATTAGTTAGCTTCATGATTCCCAGATATGTTATTGTTAAACCCCTTTTGTTTGTCTTTTCTTATTGGTAATGTATTCAGAATTTTGGTTTGTTCCTGAATTTATGTTCTGCTTATTGATCCATCGTAGTTATTCTATCCAAATACTTTATGTGGTATAACCAATAATGTGCCTATACATGTCTTGGATTGTTCCAGTAATTTCTAATTGTAAAACTAGAAATATCATTACTTTCAATTACTAAAGCTGTTTTTGCAAAGATTTATTTATTTGTCTATTAATTTTGACGTCCAATTTATTGATTGTGGCAGGATTTATGAAAGTTGTGCTGTGAAGGGATCTCAAGCCACAATGTTACTTGTCCGGCATAAATGTGTTTTGAGTTGGTAGTGGTTTGGATTAGTACAGTTCTTCTTCATCCATCCCTGGTTGTGGATTTTGATGATGTTATAATAGCTCAATTTGTTATATTTGTAGTGTATGGCGGATGGAAACAGAAAGGGTTGCTGTAGACAAATATTTTAGCAGTTTAGGCTGTTGTTTTAAAATGAATTATTAACGTGTTATTGCAACTATGTAATAGGATTTGTCTCTCTGCCTCATGATTTGATTTGCTGCATGATATAAGGACTTTGCATCATTCATCCTGGTGGAGATCATGCCATCCTTCTATTTCCATGTTGAGAGCATTTTTTTTTTTTTAAATCTCAAGTAAATTTGTTTTGCTCGATCAGAATTGTGATATTCAACACTTTGCTTAGGATCGTGTAGTAAGATACAAAGTCCCCGGCATGTTTAAGCCCATTCTTTGACATTTCTAGCATTCTTATTTTGATAATGCAAATTAATTTGTTTCCTTAAAAAATCATTTTTGAATTGGTTGATTTAAGATTCATGGATTTTATATTTTGATGTGGAAGTTATTGGTCAGAAGAATCAACACTTGTGATCATCTTGTCATGCTACAAGTTGTCGCAGGCAATTACTCTCTTGTTCAAGATCTTATAACCTTACCAAATAGCTATTGTGAATAACACAACAAAATCATAAAATAAATTTCTAGACCCAATTTCTTTCTCCTAAGCCTAGTTAATTCAACCCCTATTCATAACTCTTTCCAGAACAGTAGAAAAAGCAAGGATCAGAAACTGTGATGTGAGATATTAAAAACAAGTACCAACACATTCCCCTGAACAGAAATTGAGAACATATGGAGATGTCACGTGTATCCCATTACTTGTTTGTTAGCCGATCCATTTGGGTTTGGATACAATGGATTCGGGATCCATCAGCTAGTAATAGCCCAATATAATTGTTCTAAATATTGGGTTGGTAAGATGCAGGCCCAATAACCATAACTTGAAAAATCAGCCCAAGAAAAACCCAGCCTTGACCAATAACTTTAAAAGAACAGAATGAAGCTGGAGACCCGACTGTAAGATCTAAAACGTTTTAGTTTTATCAGGGATCTGAAATCTAGAGCAATCAATCCAAGGCAACGAAAGGCAATGGCTGCACCAGATCACTTGTTCAATCTTCGTAACAACTTCTACATGGGAGCCTATCAAGCTGCCATTAACCACAGCGATATACCCGATCTCCCACAAGACGACGCAGTCGAGCGTGACTGCCTCGTCTACCGCTCTTACATCGCCCTCGGCAGCTACCAGGTTATTTCATCTTTCCTCTTTTTTTTTTTTCTTTTTTTTTTTAAATATTAAATTAGATTTCTTATTGTTTGCTGATTTGATTTCAGCTTGTCATCAATGAGATCGATAACTCGGCTGCTACTCCCCTCCAAGCAGTGAAGTTGCTCGCTCTCTATCTCTCCAGCCCTGACAACAAGGTTTCATTTTCGAGATCTAGAAGTTTTGTTCAGTTGATTCGTTTCAATTTTATGATTTGATGATTTGATTCATTGCGTTTAGGCGTTGGATTTAGTGATCCGCAACAATTTTTTCAAATTACGATACAGTTTAGAGCTTTTGGGTCTTATTTGGTTGTAGTTAACTAATTCTTGTTTTTATTTTTGCTCTAATTTTTTGAAAATAGAATTGTGAAACTTTACCGAACGAAATTATTTTCTGAGATGTTTTGTCTTTGATTTTTTTAAGAAAATAATTGTGTGTGGATTATGAACCAAACAGGCATGGATGCGATTCTACATCTATGTATTTTTGAATCTGTTTTGAATGAAGTACATTGCCCTGTTTTGGTGCCAAAAAACTTGATTTTGAATTTAATAATAATAAATAAATAAATAAAATATTTCTGCTGTGGGAAGTAGATGTCCTAAGAACATAGATCGATGGTTTTGAATCAATGGAATCATACTCTGTAATGGTTGCTTCAGGAATCAACAATTTCAAGTCTGAAGGAGTGGTTGGCTGATCCAGCTATTGGAAACAACTCTACTTTGCGATTGATTGCTGGGATCATATTCATGCATGAGGAGGATTATATTGAGGCTCTTAAACATACCAATGCTGGAGGAACTATGGAGCTGTGAGTCTTGTTTGTCTTTATGCTGATATCCATATCCATATTGTACAATTATGCTTATAATTTAATTTTTCTTAGTGCTTGTTTATTGTTGAAGAAGTATGTTATAGAAGAATTTACAATATACATTGGTCTCTTCTTTTTTCCTACTGGAAATAAGCTTTTCATATTTGTTTGATAATTTTGATTACTATGGGTTACCGACAACTGTATTATTAGAAAAAATTGACAGATCCTCAGTAGTAGCATTAAGTTTGCTGAACTTGTGAAATGTGACAGTAGGTTAGTAGCTTTATTTGAAGAGTCTCAAACATGGACAAGCTTAATTTTTTTGGGGAGTTGATTGCTTATGATTTATCTTCCAATGTGGTCTGCCTTTGCATTTTATAATCTTTGCAAAGTTGCACCAAATTGATGGTGCTGATGCTGGAAGGTCTATTTCATATCTACTAGTTTTTAATCACTTGAAAGCAAATAATAGTTTTTTTTTTTTTTTTTAATCATTTGACATTGATGTGATCAAAGTTAGTAATTGCCCAATATATTTTCTGCCGTGCTATTAACCTTTGTGCAGTTGTTATGCTCATCTAATTGTGGAGTTAATGGTACATTTTGTATGTGGCATCTATCTTTTGCTTTTGGTCTTGTGTAGCTTTAGGATGTTATTTGCCTAAAAACTCTTTATGAAATGTCTATGGGTTTGAGTTTTGGATTATATCTTTGGCTTCGGCTTCTTAAGCAATACAAAATTCATTGCGTCCCCCTCGGCTTTCTTCTCTCTTTTTCTCTGTGGATGGATGCCTCACTCTCTGTCAGTTACTCAAGGCTCATTCATTTTTTTTTTTCCAGACATGCATTGAATGTCCAAATCTTCCTTAAGATGCATAGATCTGATTACGCTGAGAAACAGCTGAGGATCATGCAACAAATTGATGAGGATCACACATTAACTCAACTTGCAAGTGCATGGTATAATTTGGCCGTGGTGCGTACATTTCTGCCTCTTATTGTGAGAACATAAAATTTTGTGATGTTCTAATCATACATTGTTCTGTTTAATTAGGGTGGTTCCAAGATACAGGAAGCATATCTCATCTTCCAAGATTTCTCAGAGAAGTATCCAATGACAGTGTTGATCTTGAATGGAAAGGCTGTCTGCTGCATGCACATGGGAAACTTTGATGAAGCCGAAACACTGTTGCTTGAAGCACTCAACAAGGTGGGCTCTTAAACAACATTTTAGCTGTTTGTGTTAAATGTTTAATCCCAAGTTTGAGGTGTTGTTTGTTTCTACTGCTTCAACTTGATTCAGAAACATTAATGTTAGAAATATATGACTACATTATATGTACTTAACCCCAAAATTTCTACATATTTCAATAGCTTGATATCTGTAGGGAAACGGATGATTTGAGTGCTATACTTAATGTTTTTTTGACACAAGCGGTTATACTATATTATGGTTTATCATTTTAATTTCTTTAAATCCCTTTACTCTTCTAATTGACTCATAATTTGTATGATATGGCACCAAATATTTCAATCCCCATCTTGTCTTCATGGCATGGAATAGGTTCTTTTGAGACTGTAATTGACGAACAGTTGTTTTCTAACAGGATGCAAAAGATCCAGAAACTTTAGCCAATCTGATTGTATGCAGTCTTCATGTTGGTAAATCATCTTCACGTTACCTCAGGTAAGCTTTGTCATGTCCTCATTTCTCTCCCCCATCTAGTACATTTTATTAGTTCCAATTTCGGAAGTGCATGAAATTTAATAGTTTCTAAATCATAAGCCTCTACTATGAAATATAATAAAAGCATTATCTGACTGCAGCCAGTTGAAACTTTCACATCCAAACCACATTCTTGTTAAGCGTGCATCATCTGCAGAAGAGAGCTTCGAAAGAGCAGTTCAATCTGTTGCTTAGAGTAAGTCGAGAGGTGGTTGATGCTTGCTAATCTTATCAGCAGATGGTACTTTGATCTTGAGAGTGTCTGTTTTTGTAACCTATAAAGAATACATCATGTGATATGATTGATTGGGAAATTTGTGCAAAAAAATTTTATAGTCTCGGATTTGCCCCATTTTGTTGCTGGATAACATGTCTCCATATGTTAAATATTCTTTTAGCAAATTTCATTTGTCAAATGTGTGTTATGCCTTTCTGGTGACATAATATATTTTAGCAAGACTAGCATCTCATAATTGTTTTAAAATGACTCCAGTATACTTATAGATGCTAAATTTAATAAGCGGATGTAATATGAATGAATGAATGAGTGAAAATTAATTATTAAATAATTGAATTAAAATAAAAAGGAGATAACTAGACGATTATAAAAGGGTAGGAAAATATTTGTTTAAAAAGTTTATTAGAAGTATTTCATATAACACCCACTCCCTGTATAGTGTTTTTGATAAAGTCAAGTAGGTTCGGTTCCTCAACTCGGATGTTGATCCTCTTTCATTATTCTTTTTTCTTTCAACCATCACCACTCAAACCTCTTATCTAATTGATCACTTGTTTCCGTAATTTTAATTATAAAATTTAATCATGAAAAGTAATCATCATTAAAATTTAACTGAAGAATAAAAAAACGATGAGCAGGGAGATATGGTTGCGTACAATTTGCATGGAGAATCCATTATCCTAATCCACCCAAACGGCCCAAACAGTTATCACATAATCATATTAAGGTTCATCCAATAACATTTTCTAAGCCGTTGAACCAAGRGCGGTCTGGAAATGCTTATGAGCAAAAATAATATAAAATATTCGAGAATACTTTTGAAATTATTTTAAAAATAAGTTGTTACAGAAAATAAATTGAAATTATAAAAAGTTTTAAAAATAGAAAGACTGTTTCTGCTTTTAGAATATAAAAAATGAAAATTATTTTTATAAAAAATTAATTTAAAAAACACAAAATTTTCATTATCTGTTTACAATCTCCAAATATATTTTTAGTATACTATTGATATATTGGATAATATTAAATAGTATACAATCAATATTGTATTAAACATTATTTTTATAATTACTATTTATTGAATTTCATAAACATTTATTCTAATTAGTAATTTATTTTATTTTTTATATATTTATTTAATATTCTTTTATAAATTTTAAATTATTTTTTAGATATATTTGTTTTGGAATTAAATATTAAATTTTTTTGACATTAAATTAAATTTAAAAATAATTTAAACTTTGATTGACTATATAATTTATATAGCTTTAATTAAGTTTAAAATTTTATAAATGTTATTATTTATAAAAAAAATTATAAATCATTTATATAGAAATTATTAAAAATAATTCAAAAAATAAAAAGAATTGATTATAAAATATTAACAATTAAATCTTATAAATATATAATATACATAAGTAAATTAAACTATTCATTTTTGCTCCCTAACTGTATTTGCATCCAAAGCATGAAACAATTATCTCATTATTATTATTTTTTTTAGTGATTAAATAATAATAACAATAAAACCTTTTTCTTGTTAGGTCATATTATCTCTGATCATGAACTATCTAATCATTTGTGACATTAATATTTTTGCATCTCTCTTGTAATAAAACAAGGGTATGAGAATCAGCACCTCCTAAGATACTGGCCTTCACCGAAAATAAAACTCTCTATTATTGATAGGCTTTTGGCAAGAACAAGATACATCATGAGATCAAAGCAATACAATTGATCTCCAAGGATTCTACCACCACCATCAGACTATAAAAAATGGGTGAGAGGAGCAATAAGGAGGGGGGAACGAAAGGTATACCTGCGCCTTGGCATATCATATTATTATGCTATTATCTGTTCGAATACATTTAATAAATGTGACCCCTCTATAGCTACACCATAATAGTATAGGACAAAAGCAAAAGAATCTACCCTCTCCATTTCAAATCCTTTGTCTAGCTGGGGCGCCAGGGGTCTGCGTTAAATTTTTTTTCTATTATATAGTAATGGCTATGAATGTTTCCTAAGAGGTTGCATACCCATCACGGTGAGCCTTCTGCCATCTCCAAGCGATTTCTAAACTTTCTTGGAGATCAGTGTACCTTGCTGTCCAGTTCAGTTCACGTCTGATCTTAGTTGGGTCGCTAAACACTTCAGCATAGTCACCTGGACGTCGGGGTTCATAGTTAACTTTTATTTTTGCTGCTGTTGCCATTTTACATGCCTCAACAAACTCCTTTACCGATCTCCCTGTTCATAGAGATCACGAAAGTAAGGCTTAAAAGAAAATTATAACTTTTGTACACAACACTCAGAAACAATCAAGGAAAACTCAACAACCACAATTTGCTTGTTTACCTCTTCCAGTGCCAACATTATAGATTCCAACTGTCTTAGGTGTTGCTTTTTCGAGAGCTTTTACATGTGCATCAACCAAGTCATTGACGTCAATATAATCCCGAACACAAGTGCCATCCGGTGTATTGTAGTCTGTTCCTTTAACCTTCCAATATACCAAAAAATAAAAATAAATAAATAAATAAAAGAATATTAGTCAGATACCTCATTAAACATGTTCACTCATGAAGCACTTCAGTAAAATTATCAGACTATCCCCTTATACTTTTTGGGTTGATAATGATGCACTCCAAGAAATCAGAGAAGTGATATTTTCCAGGAGTGGGAATTAAAGAGCTTCCAAGTAATATTATCGAAGCACCAAAATCAGAAATTAGAAATAAAAATTCAATACAAATCAGTGCCTAAAACTTCAATGACTTGAATATTATTAAAATCCAGCAGTGAACAACATTTTACCAAAAACCAACAGCAGCATATCAGAGATAGGTTCTCAACTCCTTCAGCCTGCTGCCATTTGTTTCCATCACATACACCACATACAGCAGACAGATGCCAACCTCCCCGCACCAGACTTGATTTAAAAAAAAAAACAAGGGAAAGAAAGATGGAATGAAAATTTTAATTTCCATCACCATTTTTTCATTCTTTTAAAGTAATCATTTGTTATTTGTCAGTCCATTTAAATTTACTTCAACAAATGATCATAAATTTTGGCCAGCTTGTCAAAAATTTACTTGTATTTACAGAGTCCACAGAAACAATTAGTGAAAGCATTAAGTAATAGTATACCTTCAGTCCAGGAATAATACCACGAGCAGCATCAAAACAAGCACCTGAAATTCGTCCATGCTCACGCAATTCAGGTCTAGGAGCTTCACCTAATCTGCCCTCTGGATCTGAGCCAATGACATTGAAGTACCTGGAAATTGTTCATCAAAATAATACCATTCTTTAAATTTCTATTGGATTTCTTGTGTAACAGTAAAATAGAACAAAACAGCTACAGACGGTATGCATCTATTATTTCAAAACAGATAGAATATGAATACAACAACTAATAATTTGGTTCTAAAGTTTCAGCAAGAAGTTTAGAAATACTTGTAAAAAGAACAAAGAGACATGCATGCACCAAGAAAAGAGGTGAATCAAAAACAGAAAAAGAAAAAGATTGTGTAAATGAAATAACCAACCTCAGAATCATTACTGCCATGTCTGAATTCTTAGAGAAATCAAGGATGATATCTTCCGCCATCTTCTTAGCTTTTCCATAAGGGTTAATTGGCTCCTGAATTAGTTTAACAATATGGTTCAATTATCTACAAATCTAAAACACCATAAGGATCAAGACCAACTTGTAAATAAGAAAAAGATGACAGCCCTGAATAAGAACTCAAGTAAAAAATACAATGAAATAACTACTAAAAATAAAATACTTGTAATGAACAGTTAAACAAGAATCTACACTCTCACCTGCGGAGTATCTTCAGTAATGGGCATCTTCTCAGGCTCCCCATATGTGGCACAAGTACTAGAATATATCAAAGTCTTCACGCCATGGGCAGCCATTGACTCTAATACCATCAAGGTATTTGAAGTAATATTGTGATAATACCTACACAGCAAAGTCAGATATATCAGCATTGAGGACACTATATGATATGGTAATTTAATTCCAAATGACTAATTAGCAAAGCAGGGCATTAACCAGTACATTATGTATTCATTCATGTATTATGTATCTATTGATATATTCACAAACTCATATGGAAACCCAAACAGTATGATTGTTATGATGTCAATCTGAATCAAATCTAGCTTGAAATTATATAAAAACCCAACCCATATAACTGGTATGACGTCAAACTGAAATCAAATCTAGCCTGAAACTCCTAGCAACTTCTAATCACGTGAATCCAGAACTCATATAATAACTGGAGTTTAGAAAATTTCACAAACAAGCCCAACCCATTTCATCCTATTTATGGCAATGTTAGCAATACTTATACAAGTAAACGAAAATTATAGCTACACATCACAAACAATACTTACTTAAGAGGATCCATGGTGCTTTCCCCAACATAAGCAACGGCAGCAAAATGCATCACAGCATCAAATGCATTTTCCGAAAATATTTTATTAATCTGAAATATTGGTTAAGTAAACAAGTTGCAACATCCATTTCCTATAAAGTAATAAGTAAATGCCACAACACATCTAATTGATGGCATGATAAGGATACAGCTTTTGGATCTCCCAAATCAGCATAAATAAACTGAAGCCTCCCAGGTTCTGGATATAATTCCTGAAGGACCTTTACTGCACCTAAGTTTCCCCGAGAAAGGTTATCCTGTCAAAATCGTAAATCATTAGACTCAAGTTCCATATCAAGTCGTAAAATATATGAAGCTGCCAATGATTAAGCAATGAAACTGTTACAAATGCACAAGAAACATACAACTATGGTTACGCGGTAAGAATCCTTCAATAATCGTAATGCAGCATGAGAGCCAATATAGCCAGCACCTCCTGTCACTAGGACATGAGTTACCCCCTCTTCATGTCGAGAGAACTGCATGGAAGCAGATCAAGTAAAAGAATTCAGAAATGAAAATGACACTAAATTGGATAAAAAATGAAAAAAAAAAGAATTCATTTTTATCATCAAGGAGTAACCTTGCTGGGGATATTGATATTGAAAGATGGGGATTGCTTGAGCATGATAATACATAATGCAGTGAGGGTAGCAGCCAAAAGAATCTTCCCCACAAAATTGCCCTTTCTTTTAGGGTCAGAATAATCAAGTCCTGTAAGCAAAACAGATTGTTAGTTCTAGACAATTTGAGCAGCACACTGAAATCTAAGGCTCAATCACTAAACAAAAGAGTTGAAAAAATAAAATGAATCGGCAGCAGTAAAAGAGCCACAATTCTCAGTGGATTCTCATTCTAAAGATGACGTGGGTGATTCTGATTCTCACCTGCAAAGGGCATAGATCTAGTCGACCTGGTCTGAGTTCTGGGCCTGCCAGGATTGAGCATCTGGAAAATCTCTTTATGTGAAGGAACTGAAAGCCTCAATGATATCAGTGATCAAGTACAACCCCTCTTTGAATGTGCTGCAAAGAGTGAAAACAGATAATTATCAATCAATTTGAATAACAAATAATCATCATATAAAAAAAAAAGTGAGAAATTCAAAAGGCAGCAATGAAAATTTGAAAAGCTAGAAAAGAGCAAAAAGTTAAAATGTAAAAAGTACGAATTTTTTTTATACAAACAAAATAAAAGACTTGAAATTCAAACAGATGGGGAGATCCACGGAACCAAACAACAAAAACACATAAAAATCAATGTGCTCAAAATTTACCAAAAAATAACCAAAAAAAAAAGATACATATATATATAGTATAATCATGTCAGAGCATGTCTGGTTAAGAAATTAAAAATACGTATTTGGAAATATAAGCAATCTAAATTAAGATAAAATAATAATATTTATGAGAAAACAAACCCATATAATTGAAATTTAGACTCCCAAGGCTCGAAACAACTACTAGACGAAATCCCTTAAAAAATGACAAAAAAATGATATTTTTATTTAAAAAAAAAAAACCTTTTTTGATCTTGAGATGAATATGGGTCCACAATTCAAAATACAAGGATAACAACGAAACAAACANTTTATGAGAAAACAAACCCATATAATTGAAATTTAGACTCCCAAGGCTCGAAACAACTACTAGACGAAATCCCTTAAAATATGACAAAAAAATGATATTTTTATTTAAAAAAAAAAAAAACCTTTTTTGATCTTGAGATGAATATGGGTCCACAATTCAAAATACAAGGATAACAACGAAACAAACAAATACCCAGCTGAGAATACAGAAGATCTACAACGAATATGTAAACAAAGGCAAAGCCAAATATAAATTTAAAAGAGGAAGCGAAGAAAAGCTTTGGCTTTCAAGAAACGAAGGAAAAAGGTGGCATGGCATGAACTGAAATGAATCAAGGGAAAATAAAGAGGTGCAAATGAGAGAGAGAAAGAGAGAGAAACGTACAAGCGGCAAACAAGAGAACCAATGTGATTGTGAACGTACCTTTTCAAAGAATGAAATAAATGGAATTGAATGAATATAGAGAGAAAGAGAGAGAGGGAGGGAGAGAATGGAGAATTCTTTTGTGTTGAAATTTCTTCTCTCCCTGTTGTCAGGCGTGAGCGCAAACAAAATTAAAAGCATAATAATAATTTGTTATTATTTTAATAAAATAATTAAACTAGTAAATATCAAATATATTATTTAATTTAATCTATTATAATATAACCAAATCGGATTAAAAATATATATAATTATATATAGAAAAATGATTAATGTTTTAAAGAATTTGGAAAATAAAAAGAGGCCAGGCATGGGGAGTGGCGAGATTACAGTTAAAAGAGGTTTGGGTGAGCCAATCATATGCGTGCAGCGTTGCATGTCCTTTTAATTTTATTTTTAATTAAAAAAAAAAGGGGGGAGTTTAGGAAAGAAAAACGGAGAACGCGAGGCGGGGAGGGAGCCTCGTTATGGTCGTGGGGGAGAGCTTCGTCTTCGCCAATTACGTATCAACATGTCACCTACTCTACTCTGGCCTTTTTCAGAAAGCCACCTGGACTGGGTCCCTCACC
>JANKKB010029203.1:0-11884 GCA_026225775.1 Bursera palmeri | reverse complement strand
AGGGGTACTCACAGAAAAAAAGGAGTAGATTATGATGAGATCTTCTCTCAAGTTGTCAGACATACTTCTATCAGATATGTGTTGAGTCTTGTAGCCTATTCAGATATGGAGTTGGAACAAATGGATGTAAAGACAGCTTTTCTTTATGGTAATTTGGAGGAGGATATTTACATGGAGCAGCCAGAGGGGTTTGTTCAACCGGGAAAAAACAGTTAGTTTGTAAACTTAAGAAGTCTCTTTATGGGCTGAAACAATCCCTTAAGCAGTGGTATAAGTAGTTTGATTCCTACATGCTTTAGATTGGCTATACAAGGTGTGAGTATGATTGCTGCATTTATGTTAAAAGCCTTGATGATGGTTCTCTTATTTTCTTGCTATTATATGTGGCTGACATGTTGATTGCTACTAAGAGTATGGTAGAAGTCAAAAAGTTAAAGACTTTGTTGAGTAGAGAGTTTGACATGAAGGATTTGGGTATTGCCAAGAAAATTCTTGGGATGGAGATTTGCAGGGATAGGAAATCTGGGAGGTTATGGTTGTCTCAGAAGACTTATATAGAAAAGGTAATAGAGAACTTTACCATGTCTAAGACAAAGGTTGTGGGTACAACATTTATAAATCATTTCAGATTGCCTACCAGCCAGTGCCCAAGTACAAAGGAAGAGATTGAAGACATGTCAAAGGTAGAATATGCTAATGC
The DNA here is from genome assembly GCA_026225775.1 of Bursera palmeri. NCBI lineage: Eukaryota > Viridiplantae > Streptophyta > Magnoliopsida > Sapindales > Burseraceae > Bursera > Bursera palmeri. The sequence continues at coordinate 11,184 of JANKKB010029203.1, read as the reverse complement.
GGTAGTGTGTTTGATGTATGCCATGGTCTGCACTAGGTCAAACTTAGCACATGCAGTAAGCGTGGTGAGTAAGTATATGGCTAATCTTGAAAAACAGCATTGGGATGTAGTAAAGTGGATTTTTAGATATTTGAGGGGTATCATGGACTATGGTATCATGTTTGGTAGACAAGAAAAGGAACCTTCAGTCGAGGGATATGTTGATTCAGACTATATTGTGGACCTTGATAATAGGAGGTCTACTATAGGTTATGTTTTCATTTTTACATAAGAATCTATTTGTTGGAAGTCTGGGTTACAATCTTTAGTTGCACTATCTATAACTGAAACAGAGTACATGGCAGCTGCTGAAGCTGCTAAGGAAGTATTATGGTTGACAGGTCTAGTTAAAGAATTAGGAGTTCAACAAGAGGGAGTCAAGTTGCATCGTGATAGTTAGAGTGCCATTTATTTGGCAAAGAACTAGGTATATCATGTGAGAACTAAATGTATAGATGTAAGGTTTCACAAGATCAGAGAGCTTGTTAACTCAGGTGACAAAAGCTATCACAGCTGATATGTTGACAAAAGCTATCACAGCTGATAAGTTCAAGCATTGCTTGGACTTGATTAAATCACAGCTGATAAGTTCAAGCATTGCTTGGACTTGATTAATGTCTCCAAGTGCTGAAAAGGAGGCATTCTCAACTTATATGTTTCAAGTGGAGCTCAAGGTTACTATCTCTTAACAGGTCATATTTGCCAAGGTAGAGATTATTGATGGTATGGCTCATATGTCATACATCTGTGTAAGATGACTAGTTGTTAGGTATTGTAAGGGTATTTGGGAACTAAGGTTTATTATAAATACTTATTGATGTAACTCTAATTTTCATATAGTGAATACTTTGTCATTACCGTGGACGTAAACTCATAACTGAATCACTTTAATTCATGTGTTTTTCTCTCTTTTTTCTTTTTGATTTCTGTTTATTGCATAACAATGCCCATCTTAAGGGGGAGTCTAAACAAAGAAGGAACCAAGATGATCAGTCGGTAACAACAGTGCCCTGCCAATTGAGGACCTAGCAACGAGATCCCTTGACAGCATCTAAGAGAATAAAACAACCTTCCTCCAACTTAGCATAATTAGTTAGAATTTTTTTTTTTAATCTTGTACAGATTGCCTTTATTCTAGAATGATTTAGAATAGACATAGGTTTGTTATTCTTTCTTTCTCATTTGATCAGTTGTAGTGGTATTCCTCAAATTATATATGAGTTGTTGGGCTTTGTACAGTTAATTAACAGATAAAAAAACAAGGATTACAACGTTTCTGGTATTCCTCTTCTCGATGTTGCTTGCATTCTTCATCTTGAAAAGATATTATCAGAGTTGACTCTGATTTCATCAAGAATAACCATGTTTGTTTTCCTTCACTTATATTTTTTCGATTTGGACTTCGATAAAGATCACACTAGCTAGCATATAGGAGCGTATTAGTGGTGCACTTCAATCTTATTATTTCTCGGTAACGTATCCAGAGGCATTTTATCAGGAGGGCTAACAATAATTAAATTTTTTCCCTATATTAAACAAAAATAAAGGAAAATTCTGTTATGAATTTCTATTTAATCTCTTATATTCAATTTTTTTCATGTTGAATAACTTTAATTCATATATAATTGATGAGTATTCTATCAGGTTTTAAATTTTCTTAACTCATACAATTCTTTATCTAAACTTACACTTTGTTTAACGTGTAGTCAAATTTCGGAAAGCATCTCTTAACCTACTTTCAAGATCTATTATAAAAATTGATTTTGAGAAGTAACTAATTCTTCCATAATTAGTTTTCACAAATTTTCTCTTTAGTTTCCCTTACAAATTGTCATAGATATCAATTTTTCTTTTTCTTTTTCTTTTTTTCTTTTTTGCAAAGAAAAAGGCTTTACAATCTACTTATAGTATCTAACCACTTCGAGTTATCATATATATTCTCTAAAGATTATTTTGATCTTAGCAATTCATGTTTGTTTATTATGATATCAAAACCAAATAACTTAACTATTTAGTATTCAAATATAGGAAGTGTGAAGAATAACCAGAATTAGAGAGTACTAAGGAAAAATAGCTTATCTTAATAATCTTTGGATCTACCTAGTCAGACCTATTAATCCGATAATCTTTCGTTAGAACTGTTAACTCGTTAAGTGAACTGTTGGCTAGTAGATTTAAAAATTATTGGGATAGACTATTTTTTTTAGCACATTTTCAAATATCCTAATAGTGACATGAGAGGACGTTTATATTTGAATCCATACCTAGAAGTTTGGTCATTTAGGTAAGTGGTTTCTATTACTATTAATTATTTGGCTCACATGCAAAGGGACATTGGACATTGTCCAACCAATAAAAAATGGGTTATTTCCATGACCCCCCAAAAAAGAAATTTGTCCAACTAACATCTCACCTAAATATAAAACTAAATGGACCAAAAAACTTAACTTTTGGTATTTTTGTTAACAGGAAAAATTACATACCCCTATGAATACATAGTGCCAAGAATGCATATGCAAAGGATACAAAAGGTATTGTGCATTCCTTGGGGGTGCGTATGTAATTTTTTTTGTTAATAGAAAGAACAAAAATTAAGTTTTTAGGGATCTATGTTAGTTTTGTATTTAAGGAGGATGTTGGCGGGAGAAAAAACATTTTGGAGGGCCTTAAAAAATGATTGTTTTTTGTAGGGAATATGTTAGTATTTATGAAATAAAATAAAAAGTACCTATAAATTGTTTTTTTCTCTTTTTTGATAAATTTTATTTAAGATGTGGGCCCTAAAAAAACATTCAAAACATTCCAAAATGGCACCAGAGATTTGAGGCCAGCGGCGAGCTTTAGGTGAAACCTGAAATTTCGCTTGTTGGTATTGGGCTTGCACGTGCAATGGATTGGACTGAAGCCACACAGTCAAGCTTTACTGGGCCATACACAATTGATTTCTCATCGGAAGGCACGGAAAAGAAAGAAAAAAGCCCGAAAAGTGTCAGCTTCTCTCACCTTATAATTAACCAATTGATAGCTCAGCTTCAGCTTCTATAATTGAGAAATGTAATGATGAAATTTGAGCCATCTGCTTCGTAGGATCCACATAAATCCAAGTCCCAAGAGGTCCCATAGCTATAAATATTTGAAAATCTTTATATTGCGTATACTAACTATAGTAAATTTGAATTTTATCCCTTATCTTGTCAATTGTCAACCACCAAAATAATAATAATAATAATATATTTGTCATTTTTTTTTAAATGTGAGTACATGAGCGGACCTAGAAATGAAACTTAAAGGAGTCAAAAGTTAGACTAACAATTAACATAAAATTAAATTAATAAAAATAAATACAAAATATTTATATTAATAAAATTATCATTAATTAATGCATTTATAATTATCCTCGACGGAAATTCATCTTTTTAAAAATATTGTATAATGTCTTAATTATCAATACAATTAAATACATTATTCTGTATATACACAACTAAGCTATCATTCAACCATTGATTACTCCTATTTTACAAACAATTCTTCATAACATTCATTGCTGAAAATGCTCTCTTTATACTAGCAGTAACAACCAATAAAATCAATACTAATTTTATCAGCATATAAACTAATGAAAATATTTCATTCTTCTTAGTTTCAACCATCACTTTTGCAAAGATCTTCAATCCCATTTAATTTCATAAACTTGATATTAAAGTGTACATCTAAAATGTAAATATTAAATTGAGAATCAAGTACCATGAGTTCTAAGTTAAAAAATCTTCTGGATAAAGTTCAGCAAGTCGAATCAATTTTTTCTTATTAAAAACAACAAAATTTTCATTTAGACATAAGCATGTCAAACAAATAAGTAATTCAGTATTTAACTCACTGCAATGATTATTCAACTCTTGAAACTGCATATAACATAATTTATGTTCCATCAACAAGCCACCTATAATTTAATCATCAATCTTATTGGACGTGTTGCTCACTCTTTTGAGGAAAAAAATAAAAATATTACCACATTATTTTGGAGTTTTGACGCCTAAAGTATGAGTGAGTAATCTCCCAACAACCAAGCAAGCAAAGAAATTAATTAATTAGGTGAAAGAACAGTAGAAAATTTCATTTATTTTTTTTCATTTTTATTAATATTCACTATTGAGTTTCTTACTCTCAAAAAGATGAAAATAATTAAAATAATAAAATCTGCTTCTATTTTCTTTCAAAATACAAGAGGGTTATGAACGAACTTATCAGTTACAAAGATTTCATTATTCTAATCGTGAGCATGGATATTTGGAAATAATTGGTTTTACAAATTCTCAAATAAAATCAGTTTTAATGTCAAATACAATTTGCACAAAATAATGTTAACAAGTGAATAAATTGATGAGAAGAAGTGAGAACGATTGTTATCTGGAGTGGTGTTGTGTGAAGATGGTTATGTAGAGAGGAGGTAGAATAGATGTTTGCTTGGTTTGATAGCGGTGGAGACTTATGGAAGAGGATAATTTATTTATATAAGGTGGAGACTTATGGAAGAGGATAATTTATTTATATAAGGCAATGACGTCTGTTTTTTGTAAATTAGAAATAATTGATATTAATTATTCTATAATTTAAACTCAATAGGGAGGGGACTGGTTTAAAAAAAAGGACTCAATGAAAAACATTGGGTTAAAAAATAAAAATCAAGTGGGATCACTTGAGCCCACATGACCCCACGTAAGTCCGCCGGTGCGTAAATGTCCAATCAGGTTACGAGGACCTCAATATATTTGTTATAAGTTAGTCAAATAATTTAAAAAAAAAAAGAATTTTCTAAACAAAATTCGAGCATATATAATTAACTGGTAACACAAGTTTTTGCACATATATAACTCATCTTAGCTTATCAATTATATTGTATACATATAAAAAAAGTTCTCTAATCCGTATATTGATCATCACGGTAAAACTAATTTAGTCTCGAGCTAACTGCATATCTATGATTAAGCAGATCATAATAGAAATTAAGCAGCATCATGGCATGTACAACTTGTTGCCACATTTGCACCTCCATGCCTCCGGGTAGTACTCAGCAGTCACTGGCGTCCCTGGCGGCACCGGCACATGAACCGGCTTACACGGGGTGCACTTGCCGCACTTCGAGGTGCAGCGAGGTGGCGACGAACCGGGTCCGACCAAGAATCTCCTTGCCAAGCTGATGGCTTCCTCTTGTCTCCCTAGAGACCCTGCATTGTTCTCAATTTGATCCTGTAACGTAGTAATCACAATCCAGTACTTAATCCCATGTTACCAATAACATCTATGCATGATAAGATTTGGTTAAATTAATTACTACTTGATTATAGTATAACCATAGATGGTGTGTATATAATATGCTAACTTGTGCCTCTACGAGATGGTTCACGGGAGTAGATACTATATGCAACCTTAAGTCTACGCGGTTCCGGATCAGGGGCTGACACTGATAGCGAAAGTTGAGTTACCGAGACTCATGAAAACACGACAGAAAATTGAACATGAACTACGGGTAGAGGCTAACATGCGCCGGGAGGGCCAGGAGGCCCAGTGCCGCACAGTGATGGACCACTGTCCTCGTGTGGTGCCTAATCATGTAGGATACTTCCATGCATCAGACGGCCCCAGCCTAAGCTCTGCAGCTGCTTTTGGCCTTTTCATGATCAGTTGCTCGAAAGATGATGAGAAAGATACACACAAGTCTTTCATAAATTTCATTTTTAATCGATGTGGGCAGATTTTGATGGATGTTCATGCATGTAAGGTGTAGCATTTTGTGTTGGGACAAAAATAAGGGAAAACATGAAAGGTAAGCTTAAATGCTGAGGATTACTTGCGTATAGAATGAAACCAACCAACCTGAAACGACAAGTGATCAGCTTTAACAGCCAATCGACAACTAATATCTGCATTTGAAAAAGAAATTAAGCACTCAAATCCACAGAAGAACTTGATTCGAAGCATTAAATCTCTCAACAAAAGCAGATAAATCAAGTTTTTGCTTACCCAGACATTTAGTGCTTCTGCAACTGATGGTGCTGAACAGTGCACCAAGTGAGAAGAAGAAGATGGAGAAGTAGTATAGAAAACAGCGTTTATGCAAAAACCTTACATTGTTTCTCTTCAACTCCATGAAAGTGAACCCTTTGAAGAAGAAAGAAACAGTGGTAGACGAAAGATTGTATTTGTTTCGCAGGTTTAAATCAAAGATTGGAGCTTGAAACTATAAAGCATACATGCATAGCAGAATCGTCCATGCAACTGTGTTGGAGAACAAGCAAGCACAGCTTTAAGCTTACTTTGCTCAAGTTTTTCTTTCTAGGAACTTTTATGAGTGAGTGGGGGTGGTTGTTGATGGTACGGGTTATCAGATTGGTGATGCATATAGGCAGCAGCAGGAGAGAGAGAGAGAGAGGAGGAAAGGAACAGAGATTTTGAATCTAAGCGGATCGTTCACTTCCTAAGCTTTACCATGTTTAGGCGTTGGATTCTCTTGCAGGCTATGCTCACTGTCTTTCAGCGATTCCCAAACCCAGAAAAACATAAAAAATATTTGCCAACAATCAGGCCCTCTGCTACTGCAGTACTTCTACTCCTACCTTTTTATTTTTGACCCTTTTTAGGAGCCTTTTTTTCTTCTATATTTAACTCTCTTTTACTTACATATCATTGTCCTTGCTTAATCAAACATTATTCAATAACATCATAGTAATCTACTTTAATGGATGGTTTGTTATTAAGGTTGTGATAATGTAGCCTTTGCATGCTCAAATCAAATGACAAGCCTTTTGATGTAACAAGACCAACATATTTATAATCTACTTTATTAATTAGTTAGAATAGTATAATTATTATGATGTTATCTATGAGCCATTGCTTTAGAATGGATATATATACTACTTGTAGTAGTCCTGCTAACTAGGAAGAAAATTAAGCTAAAAGTTATCCAAATGTATACAACTAGAGTTGGTCTCATAGTAAAATTGACTCCTTATCTTTGGATATAAAAATTCTCATAAACAAAAAGACGTCGTGATAACAAGTATGTGAAATCTTTCGCTAGTTAATATGGCATTAGAACCAAATAAAATTACCTCTAAGGTTTGGAAAAATTAACTTTGATTTATCGGTTTTTAGAATTAATATTTTGACCCTTAAATTTCATATATTTAAGTTATTCTTGGGAGTGTTAAGGTTAATTGTTGTTAACAATATGAATCAAAGAATTGTTACAATCCAACAACCAATGGGGTCTTAGCTGCCATGGTGGAAGATTTTGGTACTTGGAATCCAGAACAAAGGTTTATCTTAAAGGCATATGGGACATCGATTTTTCTGTTACAGCAATGACTTTGGCTGCTTGCGATTGGTACAGTCGTAGATCTAGTTTTCAATCAAATATTATTACAATCGGCCAAAAGCAAAAATGCTTGGTGCCTGCACCTGTGAAATCAAGAGCAAGCTCTTCTTAATTTTTCTTCGACTTAATGAACATCTTGACAAGTACAAGGCTTATTTACTTTTTCTTTAAAAGCAAACCCATTCACTGAAAGAAAATTATCTTCAATTGTACAGAACCCCAAATTATTTCTTCATTTTTTTTTTGCTTTTCAACCAACTATTTTTTTTTTCTCAATTAGATTTTGTGACAATAGACCTACCTTTGAAAAAGTGATTGATGGATTGAATCGAACTCTTATGTTGATCAATCTAACCTGTTTAATTAGAATCTAAAATGAGTTTTAATTGAGTAATAAGATATGATTCACCTTGTTGAATCTCGTATTAGATAGTTAAAGGAACTGAGGTATCAGAGTTTGTAAAGAGGTCGTTCATCATTTCATTTACTAGGTTAGACTTTTGAGTTGGACACCTAGAGATTCGACAAGTGATATTCAAGCACTTGGTCGGTTTGCCTTCATAAATATGTCATATTTGTGGGTTTTATCATTCATACCAAACTTTCAACTTTTACTAGGCTTTTTATGTTTTTTGGTCTGCTAGCTGCCCTTCTCCACTAATTCTACAAATAATGCGTCAAGTTTGACTCTTTGTTAACTTATTTCTTTGGAGAAAACGTATTAAGACATCACATGCACCATGAATTTTACAAATTTATAAGTTTGCAAAATTATTAATCTCATATGAGCCCCTAAGCTTTTTATATCATATATAAGATAATATCAATTTTGTTTTTATTCTCTCTATTTTGTCAAATGAATATATAAATTTGAATTGATTTTAAAAATTGGGTTCTTCTTTGGATTGAACAAAAGCACAACACATTAACCAATTTGACTTGAAAGTAATAACATAAAAGAAAAGATTAAGAACAAACTCTTACTTGGTTTAAATTAAAAATGAGAAACTTTCAAAAGAAAAATAGAGGATTTGTAAAAAAATAAAACTCAAGGAGAGCAAATAAAAAATTACCAAGAAATTACATTTTTCATTATCTAAGCAAACTATTTAGCCCGTAAGCCTATAGATATTAGCCCGTTGATCATTTAACCCCATAATAAGCTTGAGGGATTAACAGGTTAGTTAGGCAATCAAAATTTTTACTTTTTTTTTTGTTATTTTTCAGTTCAACCCCTTAAGTTTGGTTATTCTACATAAGTCTTAAAGAAAAATTAGGTATGATATAATTTATATTCTTCATAAATCTTAAGACTTTCCTTTTAATTATCTAACGTGAATTCATTGACTTAGCACCTAGTTTACCAAATTTTAAAGACAAACATTCATTTCATTAATTGTTGTTCAGCTTGTTAGTTAGATTCGACAGACATTATAAACCTAAACATTTTGAAATGTTGCCTTCTTTCGGGTAGATGAATTGTATTTATCATTCTAGATAAAGTAAAGTTTCCCCTAAAGCAAAATTTACATGCTACCAATTGAAGAAAGTTATGATAAAGAGTTTCATTTGGCTTTGTACAAGTTGTAATTCATAACTTTTTTTCACTCTCATGGAATATTTGTATTGTTTTGTAAAAATGGATATGAGGGCCCTCTCTTGCTTGGCTTTTTCTAACATTCAACTTTCAAAAAGGAAAAAACACCCCAAACACACCCTGTTGAAATAAGTTAAATACACCCTCTCTCCCTTTGTTTAGATAATAACATGAACACCGCAAATTTACTACATCTATTATTATTATTTTTTAACAATTATATAAATCGGAGGTGTTTATATATGTTACTATCTGAATAATGGCGTGATGGTGTATTTAGCTTATCTCAAAGGGTATCTGAGTTGTTTTCCCTCTTTACACCAAAATCGATTGATGGACTAGGACCAACCACTCCGAGCTACCACAACAAGAAGTCTCATACAAGTTACCAAGGCTACCCTTCGTTGATGGATGATTTTACACTCGAAAGTAATGGATTTGGTTTGTAGATTCCTGAGATAAGGAGAGGGCAAATTTGTGAAGAGAATGCATGCATGGTACTCTCACGCCTAGCCAATATTGACTATATATTTTGTGGGGTTAATGAAATGGGATTGTTTTGGTAAGAAAAGAGAAAAAAACTTGCATGAAATATCATAGTCTATGCTTTATTCTCTTGCCCTTTTGTGTTGATGATATTGAATTAGTAGTTGCAAGCGTGGGGATGAGACCATGTAGATGTAGAAAGATGTGGATGTTGAGAAAACGAAAGCTCACTGCACTGTGCTTGTTCCTTTGCTTTTGGTCTGATCTAAAGTCTATAATGACTTGTCTTGCCCTTCTCTTCATAGTAAAAAAATAAAAAAACAAAAAACAAAAAACCCACGTCTCTCCATAGCTCTCTTTTCATCATGAATGTTTTTCTAAGCTCAAAAATTGGTCGTTACCCCACCATGCACAGGTTAGGGTTTGACAGAGACATGGGAAATGTGAGGGTGACATGTGCGAGCAAAACACTCCATTTATTGGCAGACCTCTTCTCAATTATTTAACTTTGAATAAAGCTGCCGGTTGATTTTTGATTGAGACAGATGGGACTTGCATTGCCTTTATATTTATCTTCAATAGTTTTGACAGACTTCGGGATTTTAAATTAATTGGACTCTATAAGTATTGTGTTTGTGGGGTGAAAATCCCACTGCGCCTCAAAAAAAAATCCGGTTCCACAAAAAGTGTTTCAAACATATGTAAATGATGCTTCAATCCAAATAATCTAACAGGAGAAAGAATCTAGGGGTTTTATAAATATCGAACTACTTACCTTTGAAATAAAATCACGGAAATCAAACACACAATGAAAACAACTTTTTGATCACAATGTGTAAGATTCTGATTTACTGTTAGATATTGTTTATTGTAGACATACAGTTATAATTTTGTTTTTTGATTTTGCAACTTAAAAAGCTTTCAATAGCTTAAGAAACTTATATGATTATTAACTTATCTAAATATATCATTCCTAAGTGACGTAGGATATTATATAATGTATATGTCCGTTTCATCTGTGTCCTTCCTACACACTTTCTCTTTTCCTCTTTGCTCTATATATTCTCTTCTTCATAAGAATTGTCCATGCTCTTATGAAAACAGGTGAAATTGCCTATTCTTTGGTTCTGGTTTATTGTGCAAGAATTAAGCAGGTGCTTCTAGTAGTTGCCTCATATGGGTTGGGCTCGATAATCGGGGATAGCCCATCATGGGCGCCTCATCCAAGTGCAATATTATCATATATTTATACCATTATTAATATTATATTAATCTAATAACGTCATCAAATTAATATTAAGTCTTATATTAGGTGATACAAGATGTTAAGTTTATAAAGAGGATGATTATTTAAATCTTTTAAAATAGACATTTGTGAATCTTTACCAAGTAATATCAAAGTTATAATCCAAAAATTGTCTCATTTCTATCATAATTAAATGTCTATTTTGATGATACCCATCTTATTATAATAAATGTTCATATAATGTTTAAAGTTTTATTTTATCAAGAATATTACCAATGCCTCATATTCATGTCCCTTGTTTCAAAACAATCCAATAATGGAATTAGCAAAAGAAAACATATTTTCATACCGTCATTAACGCTAATTTATATTTATTTAATAACACTATCAAACTAATCTTGAGTCTCATAGTAGATGATAATTAGAGATGTTAAAGAGGAT
>JANKKB010029202.1:0-20591 GCA_026225775.1 Bursera palmeri | reverse complement strand
ATATCTGAGTGATCGTTGATAAATGATATTTAAGGAAATCTTAAGCATGCTGTTGTTTAATTTTTGAAACCTAAGAGATGACGTTCCAATTGAGGACAACCCTCAAGGAAGATGTTGTAATTAAGGCAAACCTCAGAAATGTTATGGATTACAAGACGTTGAAAATGAGGTTTATGAAAGGGAGGAAGAAGATGAAAACACTTGATGATTATTGTTCTAATTAACAAAGAACATGCTTCATTTCAAGACAATGATAGTGATTAATTATGATAATTTTGAATTTATTTATTTATTTATTACATGTCGATATTTGCTGTTATTACAAATTTATTAGTTTAATCATAATAAGCAGGTTCAATATCTAAAAAGAATGTTTAGGATGTGAGCACCTCTTGCATGTAGTTAAATTTAATCTTCATTTTAAACTTTAATGAAGAGGATAACAGATGTTAATGCTTCTAAGTTAGCAAGTGAATTAGGGACTGTGGTAAGAAGTTTTTTCCTTTTAAAGGCAACAAAATGGAAACAAGTAAGACATGCACAAGAGTTACTAATGATTGATCGTCTTGATGCAAGTCTTAACATTTTCAAGTACAAATATATATTAAAAGGTTGGGACTTTAAACACCCTAATTTTAACAAAAAATTAAATTACTAAAGAACCATAAGTTAAATTATCATTAAGGGTAAAATAATAAAAACTTGATAGTTTTATTGAGATACAAGTACTTTTAACGTATATTCCTTTTAAATCGTTATATTTTTTTTCTTTGTAGTAACAACAATCATCCTCACTAAATTTCCAAGTTTTTTTTTCCCCTTCGTGGTGGAAATTACTGAATTCCACAACCATTTTTTTGGATCCCGGTGGGGCAGCGTGTTAGTTTTCTATTCAGATAAGATATGTTTGAAAAAAAATTGTTTTTAGGGTTTTTTATGCTTCTTATCATTATTGTGAACAAAATTTGATATTAATATCCTCAGACCATATGTTAGAAAAAACTTGGAGAAGTTAATGCTAATAAGGTTCACCAATATTTCAAAAAAGAAATTGAAATCCAACTATTGAAAAGGAAATATAAATTAACTTGAGTAAGCTCTTAGCCGACAAGATTAATTGATAAACTAACTAGCTAGTGATACATTTAAGGTAAGCTACTTACAAGTTATTTGATTTATGAATTCATCTAATAAGTCTATTTCAAAATTTTAATGTAGAAACGATAAACAAAAAACAAATTCTGAAAATTGTGAGACGTTGACTGTTGTGCATCATGATGGATTGAAGAGTTATGTTAAACACGTGAAAGAATTGGTTTTAATTAAAAGCACATTAAAAAAAATTATTTTTTTACTTGCTTCCATTAAAATGATTTTAATAACTTCATTTGTCTTTTTATTTTGAAAAGGGAGAAGAACTTTGAAGATATTCCTGGAACAAATCTATATTGTTAGATTCACATGAAGTGAGAATACAAAAAATTGAAGGAAAATGTCCTTTTTTTCAATAGATTCTCAACATATTATAAAATATTTCAGTTAAACTTTTAAATACATAATCTTGAATGGAAATATAGTGTCAATTTGATTATGTTTATGTTACTATTTGAACAACAGGGGTGCTACAATTTGCTCAAATTTGAACGGTGTTTTTTCTTCTTTTATATTAAAAAATTGGGTGTTCAAAGTATTAAAAAGGGTGTAAATAACCTGAAACGCATAAAATATAGACTTAAATCTTGAACTAAGTACAAAATTTATGCTTAAAATGTTGTGTTTTCATAAAATATACACCTATTAAAAGCTTTGTTCATGAAGAATGGTGATGCATACGAAAAGTCGGAAATAAATAGTTTAAGAAACTTTATTTTATTTATTGATTTTGTATAATTTATTTACTTTATTATTTTTATTTATATTTCTTTAATATAAGTTTATTTTTATTTTTTACCTATTCGAACTCAAATTAGTTTTCTATTTGAATATTATGATTAGCTTGGGGCTATGTCTCTAGTGTAAAATCTAACGATTAACCCTCTTAGTATACATCTCCTTAGGGTTATGCCCTTAGTATAAAATCCAGTAAATAACCGACCTGTATTGAGAAACTTCTAAGAGTTGGGACATAGGTTCCTTGAGATTAATCGAAGTACGCGTAAGTTGACCCGGACACTCACGTTTAAAAAAAAAAGTCTAATTTTTTGGTATTTATGCATAATAACAAATTGTTGATACAAGACATTGTGTTAAGATTCTAATTGTAAGGTATGAGACTTGAATCCCACGTTGAAAATGTGAGCTTCTTGTATGGGATTTATAAAGTTTTTGGCTCTTCCACTTAAGATTCTTATCACATTGCAGTCTTTTTTTTTGCTTTTTTAAATCAACTAAAGTTATCCAAATATTCAAAATCAATAAAGTTGTGTTATCCTATCTTATTCTTGGATGCATCAAACGATTAGACAATAAATTATAAAAAAATATTTTTGATGTAGGATATATTAGGATATAATTTTTGGGATTTTTATTCAATTATTAAGAATTTGAATGAGTTAGATATTTTAACTTCTAATTTGAAAGAAATCCTAATAGGCATTCATTTCTCCAATAGTTTTTTATTTTTTATTTAAGATTGTTTTTATAATTTTTTAGTTGAGTTAGAATTTGATTTCTATTTTGTAATAAAAATCTAAGTCCTCAATGCACTAAAAATAAGTGTGATTACTTGTTTTGTTTTTCAGATTTGATTATTATTAATTTGTTATCTTTTAAATAAAGATGATTTTCTTTCTTAAATTTCATGTTATTTCTCTTCCTCTATCTACTATTTTTTTTTTTCCCGATTCCTCGAGTTGACTCTTTCCCTCTTTCGTATTCTTAATTAAAGAATTCACGTTTCTCATCATTTTCTGTCTGAATTTTAATGGATAACTCTCAGCAACTAAGAAGTATACTGTAGGGATATAGTGAAGGGATGAGAATCTCCATCTGTCGAAGCCACACACAGAAACTTCTCAATCATTACCTCCATAACATTCAGATGGTTCCCATTGCTGCTCTAACTTATTAAAATTATCTGCAGAAGATGATCTGCTTATTCCATTTCACACAGTTAAAGTTGACTATATCATAACAGAAATTACACACTATTCAACTCTTGACATTGATTAAAAAAAAGAATATACATAAAGCCTTGCCGGCACGCTCACATGCTTGCTCTCTATGAGTCTCATCACTTAGTAATTGCATTCTTTTTCTACGACTAGAAAGTGGTCCTGCCACTAACCTTACTCAAAGTCAAATTAAATCAATTATAAGCTGAGTAAGTAACAGTGGTTTCACTCAGTAGGACATGATTGAAGCACGAACACAGCCAACTTCTCAAACTCGGCACTTGATCATAATTTTCTTGGGATTTGGTATTGTGAAAGCTGCAAATTGTTGATCTTCTCTAAGAAATTAACACTAATAAACGCACATGCAAATTAGTTAACAAAAGCTTTGTTTATATGTATAATTTTGTAAGAGTATCTTTTTTAATGAATTTGATCTCCTTGAAAGAATTTCCTTCCCTTCATGCGTAACTAAAATACAAAAGAGTGGTGATCCAATTAAAATGTTTTCAAATTAATGAGATTAAGCAAAGCACATGTAAGTTTTTCATTAGCTAAAAAATTTTACAAAAAGTCCTCAAAGATATATACTTTGTAAAGAAAGTAGGTTGACATTGTGAACTTTTTCTTTGAACTAATACCAACCCCACTTTGAAATTTGACAACTTTTTATGCTCGAGAAAAAGAAAGAAGTAATTTTTTAAGTGTAACAATCACACCATGCATATTGGGCTTGAAATTTTCTTGCAAAATATTGTTCACACTTGAGCATCCTATGTTGGGAAATAATTGTATTATATAACCATGCCCACATTACCCCCATTGCTTAATCATCCCTATACATTTCTACTCTCTAAATCCGTTAATTCGTCTGACTTTATAATATTATATATATTTTTAAAAATGGGGATTGATTAATATATTAATATATGGTACTCATGCACGGCAGAAAGTCTATCATATAACGCAAATATCTCTCTATAATTATAGATGCATATATACATAAGTCAACTCTTTTATAGTAATGAGTTAATAGATGAACATAAAGTTTTCTTAATATATGTATATATTATATATAAAAAATGTTTCCCTTGCTACAGTGTTGCTAAAATTCTGCTTTCAGTAACATGCATGCCGTGCCGTTACAGCAACTCCAGTTAATCTCTTAGACTCCGGAATGAGATAAAATAATAATAAAATCACATAAATAAATTGATTAATTATTTGCATGATCAGGGCATGAATTTGATTCAACGAGATATTGAAGCAGCAGAAAATAAAATGATAACCTGCATGTAACATTAACAACTAAGAAATTAACTCAAGCTTACTGGAAATCGAATCAAAATTTAATTATTGAATTTCCTTATTGACAATAGAAATACACATACAGTAATGAACAGTAGTAGTGCTTGATGGTTCGAAAATGAAGTATGATTGTATGGTGATCTCATGAGTCTCTAAATTAATTAACAAGTATATATGACATCATACAAATAATAACTTCATGCTACACAATGATTTCTTTTCTTGTTTATATATGGTGAAGAAGAAGAAGAAGAGAAATTTTTTTTTAAAAAAAGAATGAGATAATGGAAAAACAAAACATGAACAGTTGAACAGAGTTAATAATTATACAGCAAGAGTAACGATGATGATGATGATGATGATGATGATGGTGAAACCTCTATATGGTCAACTCAGCTGATCATCAATGGTGCAATGGGTTGGGGCCAGTTGGAACAAGCCGTTTCTCGGCCCCGTAACGTGGATCGATCTCGTTTTGAGGTGGTTGTCGAGAGGTGTTCCGGCGATCGCGATGCCGGTTGCGGGAGAGAAATGGGGTGAAGTCGAATTTTCCAACAAACACTTTCCTGTTGCTCAAGGTATGATGGTAAGCAGAGACATGGTTGAAGCTGCTGCTGCCGGAGTTGAAGCTATTTGATGAGGAGGAGGGCGAGGACCAGCCATGAAGAAAGAATAGAAGAAGCAAAAGAGAGAGCCAAAGAATTGTGCTGAAGAGTTGTAAGAGTTTTATGGCCATGTTGTTGTTGTTGATGCTGATGTTGGTGAGGGAGAGAAGAGAAGAGAAGAGAGTGCATGGAGAGAGATGATCACTAGAGATTGAAATAATAAAATGAGAATCGAAAAGTGATGTGTGGAGGTGGAGAGATCTACAAGAATGACAGCTTGAATGTGTAGATCGAGCTAGCTAGGATGAAGCCAATAGAAGAGAAAATTTGTGCTGGTGCTTGTGCTTTTGCTTGTGGGATGGAAGGGATGAATGAGAGTCGTGCTAATTAATTTGTTGCTTTAATGAGACTCTCAAAAGGGCTTATAATTAAGACTTAATTAGAGATTATTAATTACTTAATTGATTAATTTTATATATGATGAGGGAGAGAGAGAGAGAGAGAGAGAGAGAGAGATGCGGAGAGGGTGGCAGAATTGTCGAGCATTAAACTGGTTCCAATGGCTACTTCCTTTGCGTTCAAGCAACAAAGGGTCATTAAAAGCAGATTGTCAAACCCTTCAATTTTATATTATATAATATTACTCTAACCTTGAGGATGATGACCAGATGTTTGAAAGATGAGCATTGATTGGATGACTCTACTTTTACAATTTACCATCTACGTACCAAATACGTATACTGATGATCCAACTTTATTGTTGTAACACATCTATGTTTTTTTTTTATAATTTTTACTCAAATTAAGAGACTTTGTTAAAATTTTATTCACTTCAAGAAAATCTTAACATCATTAGTTATCGAATATTCGACACTGTCCAATGTATTGTCTAACAACATTGGATACTATCTATTATGTATTACCCAATACTCAATACTATTTATCGAACATTATCAAGCGTGTTTGTCATTGAACAAAAGGTCATGAAAAAATGGGAAAACTCATTCATCTGTAAATCATGTCTAAGCAAAACAAATATTGCATATTTGAGATTTATAATAAAATATCTATATTTGATATATAAATTGCAATGAATAGGGAAGAAAGATAAAGATGGAAGAGATTTTGTCGTAACATAATAACGTGATATTTTTTTCTTTAGATATTAAATTATGAAAGCTTATTTTTTATTTTAATTTTAATCAGGAATCAAAATTGATTAATGAGGGTTGGGGAGAGGGGCATGACTAATTCCCTTTCGTGGGATAATATTATTCTTATTCTAAAATTTATTTTTTCCAACCAAGTAGCAAGAATAGAAATGCCCCATTTCCATTTCGATTCCTATATATATTTTTACCAAATCAAATGTCCCTCTAAGTAGGAGTAACATTTTGTTAATTTAAAATGTTATCATGTTCATCTTTTTTTTTTTTTTCCCTCTTTCATCAGAATTTTCTCCTCTATATAATTTCTCCATCCTCTTTTATTTATATATATATATATATGCATTGTTGTTCTTTTCTTTCACATATTATCAATTCGAATCCTAACTAGAAATATATATATATATATATATATATATTAGACCTAAAATAAATCAAGATGGGATTTAAGAATATATAATCATGGTGTATTAATCATAAAAACAAATAAGTGTATACTTATGAGAAAATACGTTTATCTACTAGTAGGTAGTACGTGGTTAATTTTATTATTGGCCGACATTCAAAGTGAAAATTTAAAAAAAAAAAAAAATGTTCATGCATGGCATATTCATAAGTCATAACAATAGCAAATGTCAACTCACCATTCTGAAAGAATTAATGGGAACATAATTAAATGAATTCACAGTTGGAATTCATATTCATTCACACGCCTACCAATATTTATATTTGGAACACGTTAGCTTCCATTGGACGAAACAAACATTTCCTTCAATTACACTCATTCAGACGCCTTCCTCTTTTTTTAACATCACAATTTCATCAAAGAAAAGTAATTAAACTTGTATTTTCCCCAAAAAAAAAAAAAATTATAAAAGAACGATTAGAGAAGTACGAGGATATTAACCTCAGAACCAGGGACTACACCAAAAGATTTAAGTCAGTGGAGGCAACTTTT
The DNA here is from genome assembly GCA_026225775.1 of Bursera palmeri. Lineage (NCBI taxonomy): Eukaryota > Viridiplantae > Streptophyta > Magnoliopsida > Sapindales > Burseraceae > Bursera > Bursera palmeri. The sequence continues at coordinate 13,441 of JANKKB010029202.1, read as the reverse complement.
GAAAATAATAATAATTATTAATATAAGTTAATTCCTATTTAGTCATTTAAAACTGTTTGTATATTTAAAATTAACAGTAATTTTATAGGTATAAAATTTGTATTCTAACTTTATATCTAATTATGATACGACATCATGTGAATGGTAAAGTAAATTTATCTGTATTTATTATTTTAACATTCACATATTTATCTTACTATTTATGTAATATCATAAGATATAAAGTTGAGATATATAATTTTATATTTATAGCATTACTCTAAAACTAATTAATATTATTTAATTATTAATTTCGTCTATTACATACAAGCTTCCAACTAAATTAGCTATTTAACACAAAGCAAGTTAATTTAATATAATTGGATAAATTAATGATTCATATGTAAACTCATAATATAAAGAATTGAAAGGTCACATACTCACACTGGACATACAGCGTGACTTTACCCCTCTAACACCCCTGTGATTTGTGTTAACCACACTTAGATCCAAAAATTAATGAAATTAACCATTTAATATTTATATTTTGAGTGATAATATATTTAATCAATTTCATATAACCAAATGGGACAAATTTTATAGACTGCTAAAAAGTAATTAAAAATTATTATTATAATTCGAGAAAGCTAACATAAATATATGAAATATAAGAATCAAAATGTTAATTTTAGGAATCACCCAAAACTCAAGAGTGTGAGTGTAATTTTCCTAAAAGAGCATTATTGTTATTTTGTAAAACAACAATACGTACACAGGATATGATGAAGGGTGAGCCTTGGACAAAGATCCATAATGGTAGTGTGTGCTTACACAAACTCCCAAACTCCAAAGCCAGGTTGAAGTTGAACTAACACACACATGTAATCTCTTATGTAAAAACATAATATGATTATAATACAATCCCATATCTTCAGGGAGTGGAAAAAGACTTTGAATAGATTTTGCAAGATGAGAGGCTCTTGTCGGAAAGACTTTGAAGAGGCTTCCATCACTTCTCCTCTTTTTCAGTCCATTTGGTGTCACATGAGAGGCTGAGCTGGCTGTGACTGACTGAGTTGAGTTCATATATGCCAGCTGCTTCGACACCCCATATTGACCATTCAGCTTCTAATATAATCTATTATTGTTTATTTAATTATGGGGAAGAAAAATGTCAAAGGGAGTTGTTGGCCATCACAAGAAAAATGATGATTAACCAACTTGAGATTGATAGTCAACCGCCCAGTCCCACCCATTTTGCGCTTCATTGGAACCACAGATACACCCACCCATCACACATCAAAAGATTGAATCTGAATTGTGCTTTCACTTTTCAAGCCTTTAATTTTTTACTTTTCAAACAAAAATAAGTAAACTAGAATTAGAATTGTTATCAAACGTTGCTATATAAATGTTTAGATAGGTGTCGAATTGTTGAGAGATGCTTAATACTAGACAAGCAAAATGTCAAATTGTCAAGTATTAATTTACATTTAGAGAATCAAGATAAACTTCATACTTTGATATTCAACTAGATTATGACATTTAAAGTTTTCAAAATATTGTTATTTCTTACACACACACACACACAAAATAATAACAATAATAATAATAATAAAAACTTGACTATTACTACCTTTTAAGTTCAAATTTTAAAGGGGATAAGGGATATCAGATTTTTATTTTTTTATTTTTTAATTTCACTTTTAAGTTTATAGATACCAATGCCAAGACATGACAGAACCAAGCTATGGAACAAAATCAACGTTGAAAAGCGAACTGAAACCCACCCCACCTCAATAGTAGACAACAAAATCTAGAAATCACACCGACAGATAATTCATCTTTAAGTTCTTTACAGCAGAAAGCATCAAACATGTTAAAAACTTAAATTAAGATAATTGTGGTTTGAAATATCATACATCAAAGATGCTAAATTCAAGTGAGATCAGAGACATCACTATAATGCATTACAAATTTGCTGTACTTGTTAATTTTCTGCCTACTTCTTAGCAAGAAAAAATGCACATCTGAATTTCCAACACCGTCACCGCCACAAACAGATATAATGTGAACAATTATGCCCTTTATTGAAATTGCTTTTTCTACTATATCTTGTCAGCAAAAATACAGAAAATGATAAAAGCCCTTCACAAAATTTGCAAGGATATACATCTATCTTTCCTTTCCCCACACCTAAAAATTGTTGTTGCAAATTCAAGGCCATTTAGAACAGAACAAAGATCAGTGTTACAGGTAATTCATAAATCAAATTCGAGTGTCAGTTCTTGAAATAGTACATACCACAACACATTGAGCAGAATTGCAACTTGAAGGAACCCTGTGCACAGTTCCCACCTTTAATTGTATATTTAAGATCACAAGAAGCAGACAGTCATTCCAATAAAGCGTCTTTCCTTCAGCCTTCCTCCCAGTCAATATCATCCTCATCCTCTTCAGAAGCCTCGGCCTCAACATTCAAGTCATGGACCTTGAAACTTTCACTTGTGTTGCCTGTAGTAATGCCAAGGAAAACGGTTGATGAATGATGACTAGCAAACTAGTGTCAAATAGTAATATCTAGGAACAGCAAAATCCTAGGCAGAAGGACTAGATAAATAATAAAAACTATAATAGCCATATATGTGTTTGAAAAAGAAAAACAAACATCTGCATGCAAATTCTTTAACCATATATAACTTTGCGTCAGGAACAAATACACAAATATGATGTTCTCGCTTCAAGAACCAGACTTAACATTTCTGGTGGAACGGAAAAGACCTCAATAAATAAGCTGAACATATTATAAGATTTTTTTTCACCAAAATGTCAACAAAAAAGCCAAACAAATTCACAAGTCATTTACTGATCCCAAACAAAACAGCCTCACAAAACTATAGATATTTTCTTTGCGTTGAATTTCCAGTATCTGAAAATTTAAAAATGTAATAAGCAATCTATAACCTTATAGTAACACATTATCATTCTAAATTAAATTGATATTAAAACAGTTACCTGCCACAGGAGCCTCTTCCCAATCAACATCATCATCTCCCTCATCCTCTTCACGTTTAGACTTCATGCCTACTTGACGATTAGAAGACATTCCAGAAAGACCATCGGTGATGGCTGTATTCGGAAGTTCTGGTTGGTTCTTAGCAGCTTCTTCTAGTTCCTGTTGTTTCTTAAGCAGAGCAGCATAATAAGCTTTAATATACTCATCCTGCAACATGATTAAACTTATACGTTGAGCAAGTGAAATAGAGAAAGAAAGAATCCAGATCACAGCAAGAAATGTAATAGTTAATCTCACTGCACTAGCCTGTATACTCTGTTTATTATCTTCAACAGTGGACTTCTTGTCGTCTGAGAAACCTCCAGCTGCTGAACTTCCATCCATCTTTGACTCCTGCTTGATCTCTCCACGTTGTTCCTTTGTAAGATTCATTCCTTGCTTGATCATCCAAGGTGGCAAAACTTTCAGAGATGTACTAGCAGTTTCAGATTTGATATCCATGTCCTTGCCTTCACCACCAGCAAAGGCAACTTCAACCTGCCAATCCAACCACAAATTGCTCACAAACAATCCAATCCAATTTAATTGTACAATATGTACAAAATCTGGCATTAAAAGAGTTATAAACTTATCAATTTAAGATTGCATGCCTTTTATGGAGACAAAGTATATAAAAGGAAATTACAGCATACTTTTTCATCTTTTTATGGAAGTACATCAAAGCACCAAGTAGAAACCTCAGAGCAACAAACAAATGAAGAACATCTAATATTTCCATTCGCTGAAATTTTTACATGACCAATTGCACCAGGAAAATATTTAAAATCTCCCATTTTACACTTGTAAACCATCATCCTTAGTGCTGTACTAAGCTTGGTTACTACTATAAGAATTTTTCCCATACTTTGGCTTATGTTTGGTTAAATTAGAAAAAGTTTATAATAAAGAGACAAAAACTGCAACCAAAATACTAGATTATTAACTTTCAAAATAATGAAGATCTTAAGTGATTGTGTCTTCGTGTATAAAAGGTTGGCTAAAATTACAGCAAGCTTATATACATCACAGACATTCTTCTGACCCTCCGCAAACCATAAAATTTAGATCATGAAACAATGTATCCAAAAGAAAGTAGCCACAATTTACCACGGTAGCATCAATTACCCAACCGGCCTTGTTATAAAAATTCAACCTGAAAACTTAGGTTACTTGGTGGACCAAATTACAGTGTAACTGTATAAGAAACCATAAAAATGGGCGTTGAACATGGAACATAAACTAAACATAAATGGGTAGGCAAACAGAGAACAAAAACCAAGCCAGATGTATTAGACAAATCAAATCCTAAAGCTTAAACTATTAAGTGGAGAACTAAACCATAGAGAACACACTGTCGTGATAGATAATTCTTAAAGCTAGAGACAATTAGAACTAGCATTCAATCTCACCATAAAATAACATGTTCATGTCAATTAACCCATAGCAGAAACCTTGATATGAAGAATCTCAGTATTTCTTGTGTAAAATGTTGTGAGTGAAGCCTTAGAGAGGCAACGAGATCCATCACAAATATCTCATCCATACTTGGTCAAATGTAATAATCAACAATTTATAGTCGCGTTAATGCTTTCATACTAATCAAATGCAGATTTATGAATCAATTCTTTGGCAGTTAACAGTACTGAGTACCAGTGCCCATGCATATGTAAAGCCTGAACTATCTATCCTTCAAGAGTGACAGAAACAATCACTAATGTAAATATGATTATGGTCTAACATCAACACATCATACAACAATGAAAGATATTGTAGCTCTTAAACTTCAGCCCAAAAGGTCATACTGAAAGGGACAGAAGATCAGAGAAGAAAATTACCTTTGTATCCCCAAGAAATGGCATTGGTGTTCCACCATAACCTCCCTGAGAAGATTTGGAGGGATCATTGGAGCTAGAATCACCATTTACAGCTCGCCCAGCAGCACTTGCTCGAGCTTCCCATGCTTGGAGACTTCCAAATTCAGGAACAGGCAAATCTTTTACTCTGTTGAGTTGTTCCATCAATGGCTTAAGCTGCACCTGCAGTCAATTAGCCAATTCAAAGCAATGACACACAGATAAGGATGCCAAAAATCAGCATATTTTTGTGTTAGCAACAATCAAGCTGAGGCTTGCATAATTATCAAACAGCCAGCCAAATTGAGTTCTTATCAAAGTTGTTGCATTAGGAAAGGAGTTACGGTTACATAACCCTTTTCTGTTGCATGCCCAAATATCTTACAAGTCTATATCTGTTAAAATTTGAGGTGAACTTTTAGTGGACAAATTATCCATCATTTTGTTACTCCTTATTCTAGTTTCTTAGCAAAGAAAATAATATTTGTAACATAAGAAATCGAGACAACATATCCGAGAAAAAGTAGAAGAACCAACATTATAAACAAATAAAACCATAAACAAAAAGAAACCTCCATATTTTGAAGCATGTCCTTTAATTTTTCACGCCGTCGCCTCCTCGCATTGTCATCTCCATCTCCTCCTTCTTGAGCTGCTAATTTGTCACTCTCTGCCACAAGTTCTCCATTGCAATTTTCACAATGGAAATATTCATCTTCCATAGAAATCAATCGCAATGCATCCAGAGCATTATATCTGGATATGACATTAGACAGTAATCAAGTTTTAAATAATACAAAATTCACTAATATGTGTGCACATACAAAGTAACATGCAAAATAAAAATGACAACCAAGAGAATAACAAAAACCTTCTCCCACAATTAGGGCAGATGTACTCCTGAACCGTGTTTTTGTTATCCAGTTCATCCTTTAGTTTTTTCTTCATACGGTGGATTCTGTACCTAACAACATCATAGATCTGCAAACAAAACTCTGCTTTAGGTTTTTCACTGATTCAGAAGCTAGAATGTTGATATATGATACGATGGAAAATGAATATGATTCAAATGAAAGCAATTTTTTCCGTTCCCTGTTCAAACAACTCATTAAACATCCGTTCATCAAGTCTAATAACCGAAAGAAGAGTCACCTGTGCATAATCTAGACAACAGTATGAGTGAGTGTGTAACTTAATCTTTTCATCTCCCTCCTTAGAGAATGGTTGACCATCAGCTGTGGCTGCTACAGCAGCACTATATATCTTTGCGCCTTTAGCTGTCTGTTAAAAAATCCACATAAGAACAAAAGCAAATGAGGGTCTTAGTCAATCAGGGAACTTGCTAATTAATCTAGAATTGAGACTTAAAAAGAACAATTTTCCACTTGTTAAATGGAGGAATGGAGTTCTATAACAGCCAATAGACATGAACAGCATAAGCACTTTAATAAGCAACAAAAAGAGGGAGAAAAAAAAAAAAGGAATGACTGAGCACATGCTCCTAATAATTCGATCAGAAACATTATAATGAACTAAAAACATTAAAATTTATGTTACCCACCCAGCTAGAATTAATTTGATAAATGATATAGAATCTACATTTTAGTAGTTAAATCAGAAATTAACTTTTTAAAAAAATTAAATATTTTCTTACTTGTTTCAGTTAGATTTTATTTTCCTTAAATTGACTTTCTTATTTTGGCATAATTTGATTAATTATTAGAGGTAAATTTCTTATTTGCTAATTCCTTCAAATCGAGCATTTATATGGGCCTTATTCTCACTTTCTAGCAGACTTAATGATTATTGAAAAATAAAACTCCCCCTAACTCTGGTTTTCTCCCCTTTCTTGTTCTTCTAATTTCTGTGCCATTTCATTCTCCTATTTCTCTATACTTCTTTATCTTTCTTATTTTCCATCTGCTGATCCTACATCATGATCACATAAAGCATCGGAAACTGAAAAATCAACAAACAAAAACAGTAACACTGACCAGCACAAGCTCTGGTAAATCGGCTGTAAAACAAACCAATAGCTATCAAAGAGTCTCCCTTGTTATACGTATATTTTGAAGATTAAATAAGACAAACGCCCAAAATATAGATTAGACAGCAAATGACCTAGGAATTATCTGTTAAACTTTTCGGCTTTTAATTTTCTGAAAGTACCAGAAAAAAGAGCAGAAAATCTATGCAATGGTTCCTTTTTTTTTTTTTTCCTAATTTTTACTTTTCTGCACAAGAAACTTATTTACAGCTTCCTTTGCTCCCATCAAGTGAAAGTTGAAAGATAAAAAGTACATTTTCTAAATATCTTTAGCATTTTGCAAAGTAAAAGACTCAAGGATCTTAATATGAGAAAACAAGAAACAATAGCATAAATCCCCTAAAATGAAACACAAGTAAAAACTTGAGAGGGATAATACTGGACTCCAGAAAGTAAAATAATTGCTTATCAAATCAATGTATTTGCTTTTGAAAATATGTTCTTTTACCTGTTGCAGCTTTCTTGGTTAAAAGTTCTCTTTGGATGTTTATCCATAAGACATTTAAAATTTTGAAAACAAAAAACCCAAATAAAAACTGATTCATCACAGAAGCAAGGAAAGAAAGCAAGGGAGAGGATACATTTATAGAGGCAGCTAAAAGGATCAAGTGCTGAAAGGTATTAGGATACATGTAACGCAATCTCTGAGATCTCAAATACTGCTTTAAGTAACTTTAAACCAAGATTCTTGCAACATGAACAAGTTAAAAAGCTAAATCAAGACTGAAATTGAATTCACAAGATAACAGATAGTACAATAAAAAAGAGCAATTCGTTGATATAATTCTGCATGATCTTAAATGCTTCAAGTAAGATGCAGCAAAACAACTTACACAGGAAACATATGTTACGAGAAAAAAAAATAGAACTAGAATTTGGAATGACTGGAGGATAGAAAATAAAGACATGCACCACGGAGATATAACTAATTAGAAGTAAATAAAAGCAAGTTGGTAAAGTTAAAACAATAGTACATACTGACCTCTTTCCTATGATCCCGAGTGACTAGTTTTTCTTCTTCAAAAAATCGCAAGGTCCGACGAAGTTGCTTGGAGTGCAGCTTTAAATCCTTAGCCAAATCTTCTTCTCTAACCCATTGTCGTCTAGAAGAAAAGAAAAATAGAAAATAAACCAAAAATAAGACAAAGTAAAAGCTCAATAAACAGTACCTTAGAACACAGACACTGATTGAGTGGACATCTGATCCATGTTATGCTTCCTCTTATTTTGTTATCTTGATATTCTTTCATAGCTTCTTATCCAAAAAAAAAAAAAAAGTAACTTAAAAACCACAGTGAAAACAATTAAAGTATTATTTATTAGTTATATGTTCAGCAAGACTAATTCATGTGAATTAACAGACTAAGATACTAAATTTTAACTCAAAGACAAACTAATAAAAGTCAAAACTTGTTAAGAGTACTCAAAAAGCAAATCTCTTCACTTCTTTCCAACCAAATAACCCATAAGACTGCCAAAACACTGCAGTACCATAGAACCAAAGCCTTTCATCCTCTCCAAATGTACGATATTTCTCAAAAAACAAAGAAATAATATGAGGCCAGAAACATTCGCAGCATCCTAGCAGGCCTATAAAGCTGTGGACATTAAGAAATACGGTATCAACACATACTGCGTTCTTATAACACATCAGACACGAAAAAGGTTAAACAAACATCTAAAATCCTTCTCTGAAAAAACTCACATATATTCATTTCACCATGAGCTATTGTCAGAATCATAGATGGAACCTTCGAGTTCAAAACAATGTGTGGAAAATCATTTATCAACCAATTAAAATAAAGATAATTTGCATCTAATCATGTTGCATCTCAAATTACTCATACCCAAGTCAAGAAATTTATTTGCTCTATCCATCAACCCTCTTGTCAATTCAAGAGACTCTCTGCTCCATTCTATTTCATTGTAGTACAGTAATAGTAAACAATATCAAGCTACACTTCAGTCCGCTTAAAAGTACTTATTTTCCTTCACTTACTTCTTCATTCAAACAAAATCAAACGTTCTAATGCTTCGTAATTAAAATTTCTAAAAAGCAAATTTTCATTTTCAAACAATGTCTCATAATTCGAAAACGGAAGACAAATGGTTTACATACCGAGTGAGCGCATCAAGCACTACCACAGCAATCCCTCTGTTATCACTCCGTCCCGTTTTCGGTTGATTATCTCCTTTGGTCGTTATGTCATCGTAAAACGCCCTTGCGGCGAGCTTAACCAATCTGTTTCCACAAACACGTCAATTTCTGTTGTGTTTAAACAAAATCTATGTAACTTCAAAGACTCTCTGCAGAAAGTGTTACCGATTGAATGGTTCGACGCTCATGCTTTCGACTCAAATTTGAATTGAGCGTCCAGATACTTATGGGATTTCAGTGAATCTCTGTCTCAGAGATGTAACTTTTGCGCCTTCTTACCAGACATTTCTCAGATTTCGAGTTCCTTGTAAGAAAGATATACCTGGAAATGGAAGTGTCTGTTAGGTTATAACTATAGCTTTACTAATAGGGGAAACTAACAGCCACCCCTGCCGCCGTTAGAGACATCTGTTAACCCTTTTAATCTATTTAAAAATAATAACACATACATATTAAAATTGAATAACATAATTAAAATCATTCACGGCTCTACAAAACGCTGTCGTTCAAATATTTAAAAATATCCGTCACAGCACAACCGTTCAACGAGCATCGATCAACATAGAAAAAAATTTATCAGAAAGGGCCCGTAAGCCCCAGTTTACAAACTCTTTCACTGGGTCTACGCAGCACAGCCACCATCTCTGCCGCCATCCTTACACAGCAAATCCTCTTTCAACAACATAAATCAAACATAATAAGAGGAAAAAAAACCCAGAACCCCAGTCCACCATCACGAGAGTGCCCATCATAACCACGAAATTTCTTGGCACCAACAATATACCCATGACAGTCATAAACACAAAAAAAAAAAAAAAAAAAGCAATAGAAAGCTCAANCAAAAAAAAAAAAAAAAAAAGCAATAGAAAGCTCACTTTGCAGGCTACGAGTTGACGCCGATTGAATAGGAGATCTCTACCACCGTGGGAGCCGCGGCTGGCTGGAGGAGGCCAGAGGAGTTGCTGTTAGAGAGGGTGGAGCGTGCGACAGTTAGATACCGGATTTTGACCGGTAAACGGCGGCAGTAAGTGTAGTTGCGGCTGGGGGCGGCTGTAGGTGTTGTGCGATTGTTTTAGGTTTAGGTTAAGTTTTTTTTATATTTAATTTAATTTGTTTTCGTATTTTATTTCCAAAATTTTTCAGGCATGGGTATGTTGATTTTCTTTTTTTTTTTTAATTATTTTATCTTAATTTTTTATAATATCCTCTCAACGTCTTGTGCCATTATTTTATGAGAAATTTATCAAAATAGTCACGCGGAGGGAGTCAGAATAAAAAATAACATATTTTATTAATACTCTCGTTTATTTAACTAACCTTACTCCACATGGACCAAAATATATTTTTTATTTTCTCAACTCTTTCTCTCTAACTCAAGGCTTTTTTTTTCTCAACTTCAGGACGGAGCATAAATTTACCAGATACGATTTTATGATGATTTATTAAATAGGAATATAAATCGATGTAGATTTATGGTTATTTATTGAATTGAAGTTATGGATTTGTAATCGGATCAAAATCTGTTTCTTCTCTTAACTCTAGAATAGAGTAAAAATTGAGTGCGATTTTATGATGATTTGTTAAATGAGAGTATAAATCAATGTGATTTGTGATGATTTATTGAATATGAATTGTGGATTTATAATTGAAGTTGAATGGGAGTTAATTAGAAAAGACAAGTAGAGATCGAGATTATGAGCCACGATTTAGTGAAGATTGTGTGCGATCATCGTGGCTCGATCTGACCAAGATCATGTGTATTTCAGAGCATAAATCTATCAGGTACGATTTTATGATGATTTGTTGAATGAGAATATAAATCGACGTGGATTAGTGATGATTTATTTAATGAAAGTTGTGGATTTATAATCGGAGTTGAATGTAGTTAGTTAGAAAAGACGAGCAAAGATCAAGATTGTGAGCCACGATCTAGGCAAGATCGTGCATGGTCATCATGATGCAGTCTTCACTAGATTGTAATGTGATTATCGTGATGCAGTCTTCGCGATATCATAGCGGGCTCTTCACAAGACAGTGAGCGGTCTAGCCAAGAGCGTGTCACGATCTTGCGAAGATCGTGTCATGGTGACCTGCGCGGTCTTGGCCACACCGTGGCTCATGATATCGATCTTCGCTCGTCTTTTCTAACGGACTCATATTCAACTCCTATCCTAAATCCACAACTCCCATTTAACAACTCATAACAAATCCACATTGATTTATGTTCCTATTCAATAAATCATCACAAAATCGTATTTGATAGATTTGTGCTCCGTTCGCCACTTGAAGATAGAAGAGAGAAGAGATGTTGTTCCATTTGAATAGAGAAGAAAGGTGCATCTGATTGCTGTGTGAAGAGTTGAGAGAAGAAAGAAAGTTTTGAGTTAAAGAGAGTTGAGAAAAAAAAGGGATATGTTGGTCATTCCGTGTGAGATTGGAGTGAGGTCAGTTAAGTATATGAGAGTATTATCAAAACATACTATTTTTCATTTTGACTCTCTACACTTGACTATTTTGGCAAATTTTCCTTATCTTTTCACTTAATAGTTTGTCTAAAATAGGTGTCTCGATGTTATATCCAAACTAGATACAAAGCCCTCACGTTGCACGGTTTTGTTTATTTAATATTATTTATTATTTTTCATTGTTTTATGGTTTTATAAATTTTCTAAAGAATTTTTTATTGAAATTAGAATTGATATTTTAATATAGAAACTCTTGGTTTTTTGTTCTCTTTATTAGACGTAATCATGAGAAATTGTATACAGTATGTATCGGAGACAGGTTTGTAAGTAGGGGCACATGGTATAACTTTTATATTATTTATCAAATAAATTGAATCTTGATGGATGTGGTTTCTAAATTTTGGAACCCTGTTCTTTGATACAGTTACATGAATAATTTCATTCTGTAAAATAAATGAAAATTAGCTATTTAACAAACTTGTATAATATAAAAAAATAAAACTTCAAATTATTTTAGTAATATATTTGTTACTTGTTCATCAATAAAAATCATATCAAGATTAATGAGTTTATTATTCATTCTAATGGTAATTATCTAATCATCTCGTGATTAGTCAATATCTTTAAGTATAGTATAAGATATTTTGATGATATACTTGTAAATAATATAATTAATAATATTAAATTAATTTGTAAATTATATTTGATATTCTAAAGTTCAAGGGCTGACATAATATGTTGTACATAAATTTAAATATCTAGTTTTTTACCACAGTAAATTTTTTCATAATATTATTTTTTAGTGTCACTTTTCTATCTAAATTAGTCAATTTTGACTAAATTCAAAAGCTAATAACTGTTTTTATTTCAAAATTGAGGAGATGAGAGTTTGATTTGATTTTTTTTTTTTTTTTTTTGTAAGTAAAGAGAAAAACTCATTAAAAGAGTTTAAAACATCTAAATATAAAAATTTATAGCATTGACATATATTTATAACGAAGCATATACACTTTTAATATGAGATATTTGTTACCGTAACAATTAAATAATCAATAAGTTATAGATGAAGTTTGAAACGTATAAAAAAAATAACAAATTACAATAAAGACTAAGGAAAGCTACCCAATTAAATCATCACATGACAATGAAAGATAATAATTTATAAATTTTATAATATTTGGTTAATTAAATGAAATTGATAAAAACGGAGCTACCTTTTGAAAGAAGATGAATGGAGTCCTAGAAATATTACTTGCAACGAAGCATATACATTTTTAATATGAGAAATTTGTTATTGAAACAACTAAATAATCAATAAGTTATAGATGAAGTTTAAAATGTACTGAAAAACAAATAACAAATTATAATAAAGACTAAAGAAAGCCACCCAATTAAATTCGTGACATGATAATAAAATATAATAATCTACAAATACAATATTTGTTTAATTGAATGAAATTGATACAAGCAGAGCTACCTCTTGAAAGAAGATGAACGAAGCCCTGTAAATGTTTTGCAATTAAGCATATATATTTCTAATATGATAAATTTATTACCGAAACAACTAAATAATTAACAAGTTATAGATGAAGTTTGAAACGTATAGAAAAATAAATCATAAATTATAATAAAGACTAAGGAAAGCCGCCAAATTAAATTCATAACATGACAATGAAATATAATAATCTACAAATTTTATAATATTTGAAAAATTGAATGAAATTAATAAAAGCAGAGCTACCTCTTAAAAGAATATGAACGGAGCCTTGAAAATGTTGATAGTAAAGAAAAATAAAATGATTAGAGATCATGTTATTATTTATAAATCCTACAGAGAATAATAAATGTATATCAGCTTAGAAATCGTAAATGAAAATATAAAAA
>JANKKB010029201.1:0-20582 GCA_026225775.1 Bursera palmeri | reverse complement strand
AGAACACCAATAATCTACATCAACATACCTTGGTGAAAGGTAAAACGAATTTCTTCCTACATCATATGCTTGATTCGGCTAAGATGTGTTCTTGGTTGAATTTTTGAATGCTTTTTCTTTTAATCTTTTATTATGTGTATATGACCATGAACATGCCATGTTTAACCAAAACAAACCCAACATATACATGGTATTTTAAAACATATTTGATATGTTAAAAATAGTTATTAAATGATTTATTGAAATTGGATTTCTATATGGGCTTAATGATGTAAAATGGCTTGGCCCATTTGTTGTAGTCTTGTGAATTGGATTTCAAAGAATTATAAAGTCCAAGCCTAAAGCTCATTTCTTTGGTGGTAGGACCTACTTGGCATGTAAATTGTTTTTAATGGCAATTTTAGAATTTGCCAAAAATTTTAGAGAATGGTTTATTAGGCATATTAATTCATATTAATGGCGATTTTGGAATTGCAATGAATTAAGATAAGCCTAAGCCACCACTTAAATTAAAATATGTCATGTGTAATTTTCAATAAATGTTGAAAAAGAAAGGTTGAATTCAATTTTCTATGCCATCTCCTCTCTCTTGCCGTGTGTGCGCTTTCCTCCTCCTTTGAAATTTTGTTCTTCAAACTTTCTTGTAATTTCTAACAAAATTAAGTCAATTCAAAGGTGAAGAGGTATTCCTAGCCATTAGATGATCAACATACATTAAGCTTGGTGAATTTTGGCAAAGATTAGTGGAGATTTGGGCACTTTCTTGGAGAGGTGAAACCCATTTTCAAACTTGAAATTTTGTAAGTAATTCTTCCACATTTACACTTCCTTTAGACTCAATTACATGATCCTAAACTCACTTTCAGTAACTACTATAACGTACTTTTTGCTTTACACAATTAAACAACATACAATTTTTTAGAGAGAAAGTAATGTTTCATAAACTCTATAAACAACTTGTACTAAATGGATAATCAAATTTTCCTAATCCATGGATAGAATTGTGATCCAAAAGCTATAGTTAAAATCTAAAGTCAATGAATTATATTCAATAATTATCAACTTATCACCTTTAGACGTAGGAAGATGAATGGTAAGTGTTGTAAATTTCGCAAGTGTACGAAATCATATCAAGTAATAAAGTGATTTTTCAATTGGATATCGAACCCACAGAGACCAATATATCGAGTATTAATTTTATCGGATTTATTACTATTTAGACAAACAAAAGATTGAATGAGGATTTAAAGCTAAAATTGAAAACTAAACTAAAATAGAAATATAATGAAATTAATGAAAATCTAAAATGAAAATAATGATTGAAACTGCTAAGGCCTATGACTTCACCACAACTAATCCAAATTGAATCTAAGTCATATCATTATTCAAAACCTATGTTGAAAGTAAGAATTCCTAATTTATCTAAAGGTCTCTCTCAAGAACCAAAACAATTAACCCTTTCAATAACCCAATTATTTCTAACTTGGATTTAAAAGATTAAGGCACATTAAGATCTATGAATTCATTTGTTATGCTATATAAACCATGTCAATATCTCTATCTAACATGTAGAATATGGTATTTAATTACAAGATCAATTATCATACATCATCTCTCAATCTCATTATGATAAAACAAATAATTCAAATAATGGTCAATTATTCAAAAGCATTAAAATTAATGATCAAATACTCAAGAATTGATAAAGAATTCAATAACTTCAATAAAAATGATTCAAATTATCATAGTTATGTTACATCATATCCTTAACAAAGAAATTAATTCATAATAAAACTACAAACAAAGAAATCTAAAGAGTTCATGAAAAAGAGGAAATGTAAACTAAGAAGGGATAAAAATCTGCATATTCGGGGAAGAGATCTCTCTCCTTCTCCTTCTTGACTTGATAAATCTTGTGTTTTTAGGCTTAGGAAAGTATCCCTAGCCGTTCTCCCTCCTCCCAAACCCTAAAATAATGTTTTGTATTTATAATGGAGAATTTTGGGGTGTTTTTAGTCAAAAAATAAAGTTTTGGACACGCGTTGGCGACGCAGCGTAGTTTTTCCACGCCATGGCGCAGTTGGGCAAAAAATTCATAACACAGTGTAGATTTAATCCATGCCACGTCATAGTTGGAATCTGAAAAAAATGATAAAAATGAAAGTTGTAGATATTTCTCTTAGCTTTCTAACGCCACTTAAATCACCTCATTCTGATATCAGATAAAAAAGTTATGCCTAATAAACCTAGACATGTTCTTGCAGAAAAACTCGAGTTTATTTCATGATTTACTTTTCCATTTTCTTCACCAATTGCACTCCCTTTTGCATGATTCTTTCTTAATCTTTCACCTAACACGAACATAAATAAAAATCACTAATACCAACCATAAAAAACTAAAAAAAACTCAAGAATAACAAGATACTAACATTAAACTCAAGTAACAAGGGTCTAAAACATAGGTATAATTTACACTTATCAAACTCCCCCAAACTTAAGTTTTTGTTAGTCCTCTAGCAAAAGACACAAAAGCAACAAGCATAGAAAGTTGAGAATAATACATATGCCTCAAAGATTGCTAAGACTTAGAAACTCAAAAAGTTGATCCAACACTAGCAAGTTTTTCTCATCATTCAAATAATAATTGCATGCACGTTTAATCCTTTGAGTGTGTGTGTGAATAACCCTTTTCAATATCAAACTTCTCCATCCGGATATGTTTATGCATTAAAACTCAAGTGAAAGATGGGAGCTTCATATGCTTGCTTTTCATATCTCTCTCCACTAATGTAGGTGACTAATACTACTTAGAATCAAAAGGTCTTTTTTAAGCTTGTATCGTTAGGCTTAGGTAGTGGGTTTCACAAAGTAAGGGTAGGAAATAACAAAGCTAAAGAATCTTTTATGCAATACACAATCTTCTATTGAGAGTTACCATGTTAGCACTAGATATATCTTTTTTTTTTTTTTTTTTTTTTTTTTTTTTTTTTTTTTGGACAAAANTTTTTTTTTTTTTTTTTTTTTTTTTTTTTTTTTTTGTATTGCTCCACTATTGGTTCTTCAGGGGGAATCAATCATAAATGTGTGTCTACCACACATTCACAAGTTTTCCCTAACCCAAGCCACCTCATGAATTTTTTTTAGACATCTATTTTTTTTTTTTCAGCTCTTCATTTTCAGTTTCTTTCATTTTTTTATTCAACTTTTTTTTTTTCAGATTTTTTTTTGACATATCCTTACTTTTAATCTCTCACAAAGTAGATTATGCTTCTAAGATTCTTTAGATGGTAAGGATAAGTGTTTAAGTTCAATGGGTGTAGATTTTGTGGTTTCATGAAAGAAAGGCCTTGTGTTTTCGCTTAATGGGGTAACTAGCGACAAATGACAAACATGATTGGCTAGAAAGGCGCTCAAGAGGTATTCAAGTAAGTTCTAGAGCTAATGATGGAAATAATGTCAATATTGCATAAATAATCTCTTAAAAGCCTAAATCAAGCAAGACTATGTGCACTTATTATTTCAAAGGATCATATGCAACTAACAATCATCACAAGAATCAACTTGAAAAGCAAACTAATATCTAATCCTCTTATCAAGTTCTAAGCATTCACAATCATCATCATTCATTAACATTTCAATCATCCTCAACAAAACAAAATGAAAATTAAACCTTAAAGAAAAAAAAAATTGAAGCAGAAAAAAAATGAAAATTTTTTAATCCAAATTTTTTTTTATTCCCCTCAAACTTAAGTGAGACATTATCCCCAATGACGAAAAATAAAGAAAAAAGAAATAGAAATCTCCCTGAGTAAGGTGTAGGGGCATTCCTCTTCCTTAAAGATGCTTTTCCAGAACAACTAAGGGACATCGCGGTGGGTACCTTTATTCAAAGTATAAAGAATGATAAAACAAATCATTCAAATAATAGTCAATTATTCAAAAGCATTAAAATCAATGATCAAATACTCAACAATTGATAAAGAATTCAATAACTTCAATAAAAATGATTCAAATCATCATAGTTGTACTGCATCATAGCCTTAACAAATAAATTAATTCATAGTAAAACTAGAAATACAAAAATCTAAAGAGTTCATGAGAAAGAAGAAATGCAAACTAAGAAGGATGAATTTCTACAGATTTGGGGAAGAGATCTTTCTCCTTCTCCTTCTTGAATTGATGAATCTTGTATTTTTAGGCTTAGGAAAGTATCCCTAATTGTTCTCCCTCCTCTCCAACCCTAAAATAATGTTTTGTATTTATAGTGGAAGGATTTTGGGATGTTTTTAATCAAAAAATGAAGTTCCGAACACGCATTAGTGTCGCAGCATAGTTTTTCCACGCCATGGCTCAGTTAGGAAGAAAAATCGCGATCTATGCCATGAAGTAGTTGGAATCTGAAAAAATGATAAAAATAAAAGTTGTAGATCTTTCTTTTAGCTTTCCAGCGCCACTTGAATCACCTCATTCTGATATCAGATGAAGAAATTATACCCAATAAACTGAGACATATTCCTATAGAAAAATTCGAATTTATTTCTTAATTTATTTTTCCATTTTCTTCAACAATTGCACTCCCTTTTACATTATTCTTTCTCAATCTTTCACCTAACACGAACATAAATAAAAATTACTAAAATCAACTATAAAACATTAAAAACACACAAGAACAACAAGATACTAACATTAAACTCAAATAACAAGAGTTTAAAATATAGTTATAATTTATACTTATCAGTAAGTTAAAATTTTAAATGAGATCTCAACTGTATTTAAAAATTGAGTTTTATAATTTAAAAAAAAAAATTGACTCAAAAACTTGACTTAAACTTTCGACGAAAAATAGGATAAATGGTTAAAATTTTGAGTTAACTTTTTAAGTACGGAGATTTTGATTCTTTTAGAATCCACCATGGAGAAAAAAAAAACTAACTTTAATGTATGAACCTATATGAATATACATAATAAATATTAAAAGATGCCAATGAATTGACACGGAAATATTTGAGACTAGAACACCGTACGATAGAGATATGTTGTTATTCAGATATATAAAAATATTCTAAGATATCATCCATTATATCATTTCCTTCAATTGAATTTGGAATCTCACCATGTTTATTACGTTTTCATAGTCGCGCCTAATCTACTCCAACTCATAGCGTAGAGGGTGTTTTTGTCACACTATTGTATTAGACCTGATTGTATACCAGTATATTATTGAAAAATGCATGGCCATTACCGAACTTATTTTGTTTATTATTTTTAATCACACCATAACTAAAAGAATTTCTTAAGATAGGTAAGAGAGACATCGAATGCATGTTGTTTAATCAATTTCTCTAACCACAAGTGTAGATAGATTTCATCATCATTCTGGATTCCTCTGTATAAATCTATAAACTGCTAATGCCTTCAAAATCATCCAATTTAAGATTAAATTTTTTCTCCTTCTGAAGCTTTTGAGAGGGTGGAAAAGGCACAATAGTTTACTAGATGCAAAATAGGCGAGGACAGACGTGCAATCAAGTATACAAATGCAGTGAGATTTTGGTGAAGTGCAAGTTTGCTGGGTTGCATTGCCAAAGACCATTAGAGCGGTCTTCCAAAACTCTGACAAACATCCACGCAACAATATCTGAGCAATATTTAAGATCAACCATATCATTAACTTTCATTGACTACAGAATATATAACTCTATTTCTATTCCTGGAAACTAATGCAAGCAACAGAAGTCCATGGTCTCATACACAAAAATCATGCCAAATAAAGAGCAGGAATGACATTGACTAAATTAGCACCAAATCTGATAGCAAATAATGGGCAAGGGACCACCCTTATATATTTTCAATGATTGTCGTCCTCGAAGCTAAACACTCATAATGGTAACAATTAAGGATAAAACAGGTACTGGATAAGTGGTCCTCTTGTCTCTGCTGCCCTTCCAATTCTGTTGCAACATAATTAAAACCATGTAGACAATATGGTGATTTTTATTCAATAAGAATGAATAAAACTCAGATGTATCTTAACAACGCAATATCAACATAGCAATCATATTCTCAACAGTGATCTGAAGAACATCATTGCCTCATTAAACAAGCATCTGTGTATCACTGTGGTCTGGTCAAATGCTTGCCTCCCATGTTACTTCAAGGAACTCAGTGTGTATTGACAAGGCAGAACCCTCCAAGCATATTACTTTGCAGTAATAGCATCAGAAATCATAACAAATCACAAATTTCTTTCAAAAATAGCATATTACTTTGCAGTAATAGCATCAGAAATCATAACAAATCACAAATTTCTTTCAAAAATGAGTGCATGTTACTATTAATACCATATCTATAACATAGGTATACATGATCCATTATTCAACTGAAACACATAAATTCTGCCAAAGCTTTTCAAAAATAAAGAATACTGCAAGCATGAAAGTTGATTTCTTGATTGATTTAAAAAAAAATAATAATAATAAAAAAAAAAAAACTCCATCATGTGGGATAAAAACACTTTCAATAAAAATATTCTAACCAAATTTCAATATGTGAAGGCTTTTCCTTAATACCAGCTTTCTACAGTGCTAAAAGTCATACAACTCTTTCATACAATTTAATATGAGTTCTAAATCTCACTTAACCCTGTTACAAATCATGAATAAAGTGAACCAAAGATAAGTTTAAACTGCAACATAAAAGATCCTAACATGAGAACTATATACAATAAGAGATGAATATGATGATAATCATAGTAGAATGCTTCTAAGATATAGTTTAGCCCTAACTCTTTGCACAAGTTTTTGACCTTTTCGTCGGTTGATAACATCATTTTACCAAATACCTTTAACTGCAGAATCAGTCTTCTATAATCATCTCAGTGGAAGGTTTTCAATCAAAAATTGAAAGAAAATCAAGTTTAATCTTGCAAGTAAGACCACTGATCTGAGTTTTATAGTTAAGATTGAATTCAACCATATAATCACTTCATTTAATCCATCATTCAACTGAAAAAAAAAATGTCTGATTCATTAACTCCATACAACTCTATAGCAGTTTCAAGGGATTGAACAAATATCTGCAATAAAAAAAAACATCGTATATAGATCCAGAAAATATGTCAGCATTCCAGGAGCAGGGTAGCCTCTTACTGTCATCAGATAAAAAAGTACACAATGCTGAACATGTTTGCCAAATTCAACCAGGAGATTATTTGCCATCTAGTTCATATAATACGTCCGATCTAATTTCAACCCTGTATACTAACATTATGCCCGGCATTCAACAACGAAGACTAGGCTGAATGTCCAGAAAATAGCTCCACAACGGATCATGTATTTTCCCGGTGAAAGTCTTCTTTCATGGGTGTTTAGTTGATGAAAAAAAAATTCTTATCAAGTATTCAAGCCAAACAATAATACGTCCCCCTCATCAAGAACTTCCATATACATATGTAACCTATTTCCTCCACAAAATATCTAAATGGATATCCAAAGAGGAGAAGTGCAGTATAGTTCAGAAGAGAAACCCAACCGAATTCTACTAAAGTAAAGAACCTCTAACACAGACAGTTTAACTGAAAGTGAAAAAGGAAATCAGTAGTTAATTGTATCAAACCATTGGCTATGCATCAGTCCAGCAAAAACTGAAACTGAAACTGAGACAAATAATCTAGAATTTCGTAAGCCCTTTTCAATTATGAATTAATATAACAGAAAAGGAAACAATAAAGAGTAAGTAACAGTGATTAAATACATACAAAACTATTAATATTAAATTGTATAGGAAAAGGAAAAATGAATAATAATAATATCAATCAAGATACTCGAACTCATCTTCCTTGAGATGGGCAAAGAACTTGACAGGTCCGCGGCCTTCAACGTTCGTAACAAACTCGACCTTATAAGGCATATTGGCGGAGATTTTCTTACCCTTAAAAACGGCAACGTATTGCTTGAGTACACCTTCCATGCCAGTTAGATCAACCTCGGGAACCCTAGGCACATGGTAGACTTTCAAAGGCACTTTCACCTTAACTTTAGCACCAATTTTAGCCTCTTCCTCATCGGAAACAGACGGACTAGTATCTAATCCAACGGATGCTGTAGAATTGTTGGATTTGACAGCAACTTCACAGGAGATCGTCCATCCTTTTCTTCTCGTTTTATTAACTGAAAACGAAGAAACCGCAACAGAAGAAGAAGAACAAAGGAAAGACGCATTTGAACGTGGGCGACTAATTGAAGAAGTTGCCGGGGAGAAAGCAAGGGTCGTAGCACTCATGATGATGCTATTATAAGCTGTATCTATCTCTTCAATGCTCTATCTATTGGGAAGCTTTTCTGAGTTTTTTCCGCTCAACCTCAACCTCTCAGCTAACATGATACATACTGGACTTTCTTCTATCGTGGATGCTGTATGTATACCATAGATTCCTCATCAGTCATCATCTGCCAACACGTGTCATATAACCTAACAGTTTAAGCTTTTTTAGGTAGATATTTTGATCTCATGATTCCTAACCTTGCAAGTTATCAAATAGCAAGTAACAGAATATCACTTGGAATCGGATTTTTTTTTTTTCCTTAATGCAAGAAGAAAATGAAATTTCTAGATTTAGATTTGGTGGATGAGGAACGAGAGGTCCAGGAGTCAACCAGTCACTCTCTACTAAGGATAATAGCGGATGACCAAAATAGACAGGAAAGTCACCGATTGCATTAGGGCAACAAATAGACAAACATCTAATATTTTCAACTTTTTTTTTTTCTATTCAACATCCACTTTTGAGATACAGAAACTTGGTACAAACTACTTGGATTTGATAGCTTTTGCTTACTTCTGGATCTCATGCAACTCTGCGACCCAATCCTATGTCTTACCATGGCATATCAATTAATTAAGATTAAATTAAAAGGGCTCCGTCGACTTAAGTCACCCGTCACAACCTCTGAAACATAGATAATAAATGTTGAGAGCAAAATTCACCCATAAATTGTGAAAGATCACTATCCAAGCGCTCTAAATTACAAACTACTCCAGAGAGATTTGAGATGCTTACAAGAAATCTAGCAATAAAAAAATAAAGAAAAAAGGAAAATGGTTCAGAAATTTCAATACATTGAACAGCTCACACCAGGCAGCCAACAAGGGAGAATAGTACATGACATAAGAGAGTACGAGAAGGAAGAAACAAATAAACAGCAAAAGGGATACACATGACCGAACAAAAAATTTACAGGAAACTCAGCTTTGTAATGGCACAATGCGGAGGGAATTAAGAAAAAAAAAAAAAAGAAACAGAGGCCTTTTTTTCTTTGGGGGGGGGGGGGGGGGGGGGGGAAANCCCCCCCGCGAATACTCTGCCTATTCTGTAGCAAAAGAGCATGTGTCCCCAGAATTCGTCAAAGAATTCAAATCAAGGACTCTTGATAGTTATACGTGATGGTTATAGGAACGACCAATAAGTCTGCACTGTTCTGGAAGCAAAGAAGATATAACTTGTCCATTGAGCGGAAAAAGCTCACCGTCGATGCCACAACCATTATGGGTGTGCTTTCCTGATTTAATCTTCACTGATTTTACCTGCACTTATGGAAACACTTCAAGTTATATTATGCCTATACAACTAAATGCACTTATGAACAAAATTGCTTCCTGCCTTTTTTATTGATTTTTAAATTTAATGAGACAATATGATTGAGTAGGCATATGTACGTTTGCATTTGACTGAAAATAGATGGGCACGCACATATATACCATGAATATATGCTTGTGCCGTTAGGGAATTTCTGATGGCCCCTAAAGGTGATATATATATATATATAGATAGATAGATAGATAGATAGATATCTATACATACATACATCTCAATCTTTCAGTGACTCCAGAGACAGAGATTGGTTATTAATGGGATTGTAGGCCTTTTGCACTAGTATCTGTATGTAAAATACCATCTTGTAGGATCCATTGTTTGCAGATATTATCGCAAACATCTGGGGACATTTACTAGACATTGACATCTCACTTCCATAAAAAATTGAAAAGTTATTGTAAAACATTATTTTGATGGGTGCATAGAATTTTGTAAAACGAAGTAAAAGCTTGCAACTAAAACAGAGAAAGCATCAACAGAGAAAAAGCTCATACCTTCACATATTCGACATACGGCAGTGAAAGATGTCTACCCAGCTGCAGAAGCAAGAAAAATCTCATCAGCCGCAGCCGCCCACTCCCATGAACTAAGAGCATATCCATAGTATTGTCATCATGCTCAGCTTTTGGTGCTACCACCTGAGAACTCTGCACAGTTCTGCAAGCATGGTTACAAACCATGATGCCAAGAAATTGGCCCTTGGTTACAACCCATTTATCCTCAAACCTAGGCACAATTTCCTTCTTTATTCCTGTTACATCATCAGATGGCCCAGGCAATTCAATTGGATTTTCCACATCCCAATTCGGCTCTGTATCCCACTTTGGTTCAGTGTCCCAAATCGGCCCTGGATCAGACAACGTTGAAGATATATCTTCCCTATCATTGGTTGCAGTATTTCCCCAAGAACATCTAGAGGGATCATGTGTGACAGTCAAACCAGTCCATCCCTTATCTGTCCTTGACTTTGACCTGGTCCTGGGCCAATTTGGAGTTGTGGACAGTGGTAACTGTGGATGAATAACTTCTGGTTCTGCTGTTACATTGTTCCTCCCGGAAGACAGACGTTTTGTTTTTGGATCTAGGCCACGCACATACTCTGATGGTTCAGTGCTAGCATGAGTGCTACTACATGTCGTATCTGGATCTCCTCCAGACATTCGACTAGGGGTCATTATAGAATCAATACTTGATAAACTAGAGGCTCTGGGTATGCCATCCATTTTCGATTTCCTCATAATGTCTGTGTACAGGTCTGACATGTCAACTATTTCTCGTCCTGCTGAGTTTTTTCCTTCTAGATCCTCTTTTGATGCTGGAAGATACTCCACTTCATAGCTGTACTTTGGCAGGCATAAGAACTTGAGGAATCCAGCAACAAAATAACGCAGGGGACCAAAACGTTTCTGATATTTCTCCGATAGTTCTAAAACTGTAACAAATGAGGTACAGACACATGAAATATATAATTTGACACTGATGAAAAAGCTTCATAAATATGCATTAATCGGTTATAGTAACTTCTTCTGAACAAACAATATATCCAAAGCATTGGAGATTATTAATAAAGTTCTCAAGATCAAAAACCTGCTGCAAACTTTCATAAACATAGCCTTTGAATGAGTGATGCAATTACTAAAGTGGGTATCCAAAATCATGCCTATTTTGGAGACAAATCACGAGCATTATCCATGCATACGGTATCAGAGTTTAGCATATAAGCTTTTTGCTCTGTTTCTAAACTTTACATGAGGATTGCTAAGGCATATTATTCATGAGCAAGCGCACAGACAAGGCATGTTGATACCAGGAATACCAGGAACTTTGGCTCTACCATTACTGAGCTTCAAATAGTTTGACTAGTAGGATAAGTTTTCAAGTCTATCATCAAACTTGTGCCTACAAATGGTGAAATATGCAGCATTCTTTTTTTTACAATCTTTCTTAGCAAATAAATAATGACATGAATGAAGTCAATCCTAGAAAAGCATTTAGTTCTTCATCTTCCCAACCCCTCCCCCAATTCCCTGTTATCCCTTCCACAAGAGAGCGAAAGAGAGGGAGAAGAAAACACAACAACAAAAGAAATCAAACATTTCAATAACTTGCGGGCCACATGTCTGACAAGCCTAAAACCTCAGGTAAATCATCCAATTGACAGACATCTCAAATTCCAAAGCATTGATCATTTTCCTAGGGCTTTGGAATGTAGAGCACCCGGAATCATTGATCACAGTACAAATAAAGATTTATAAAGAATAATTAACAGCTTCATGACTTACCGTCACTAACGAAACCATAATACGAGACTGTCATCCCAAAGTGGATGACACCAGTATGAATCCACTCAACAGCAAAAACATCTGTGGCAGTAAGACCACCCTAAAACCAAAAAAATATTTGACTTGTGAGCATCAAAAGCCTACATGAAACAGTTTTCACCATTTGCAATGAAAAACTACAAAGCAGCTAAAACCATTTCAGTTCCCATCTCTAAAGCCTCAAGTGATTTAAAGTATTTGCACAATCTGGAAACAAGATTGTAGTTCTTACTGAATCATTAAGTGCATATTGTGAAATATACAATGTATCTGCAGATATCGCATGGAGCCTAAAAGAGCTACGAAATAAGAGACTTATTTTCAATAAAAATTACTCGGTGAAAGAGGGATGTAGAGTAGTACAAAGTTTATGAAGCTCAAATCTTTTCAAACAAAAGTATGAAGCTTTAAGAACCACAGACTATTTCATTCACAAAACCCATGCAATGAGATACAGAATGATGAAATGATGATAAAAAACACCATATGACCATCAATTAACTGCCAATTGATGATGATAAATTTATGCTTTTTACGTATGAAACTATAAAAATTGTAGTACACATGAAAACATTAAGTCACATAAGTGGAACATCAGACACTATGCATATCAAATTGACCATGGCAACTTCAGAGAGAAGAAACAAGAAATAATTATAATCAAACCAACATCATTTATTAAGCAGAAATAATGGACAAATTTAAAAAGAGAGTCACCTTTACAATGGATATTGCAGCAGAAACTGGATCTCTTACTCCCAAAACAGTCCAGACTAATGAATTATCAGAACCAGCAGGAATAATTCCAATAGGTATAGAAATACCTTCTTTCTGGTTGTCTCTACTAAGCAGACCATTTAGAACCTGCACACAAAGCAGGATGATTTATTCAATGGAAAGATAAAAATACCAGCAAATTTTGCAGTTAAATTCACATGCGATATATAATTAGAAGTCAAAGATTATATGATGGTTTTCTCATCCAGTCATAGCTAAGGACCACAATATCGTAAAACCAACAGTTCACAATTCTGCTACAACTAACCTTGAAAATTTTCAAATTATACATGCTACTTAATTTCATAAACTAAGATTTGGAAACATTAAATAAGTGTCCAAGAGGTTTGAGAGAGAATGAGATATTTGTTTCAGTGTTTAGCCCCTTCAGAAAACAATAGGGTAAGTTCAATCAAATTTTTCTGCCCAAAATAACTTGCAGGAAAATATACTCTAGATCTTCCATGTTTAGTGAAACACAAGATTTTCAGTCAACATAAAATATGTTCCCAATTAGCAGAATATGAGGAATTAAATTACATGACATGACTAATTATTCAAAAACCACAAATCTTTTTCCCAGCTAGTTTAAGCCCTCTACCTTCCCTTGTTACCCCCCATTTTTCTAGCTGCCAGCCACTGTCACCAGTGGTCATCACTAGCCACCAAGCCAATTGTTGGCAATTCTTATGCTATAGCCAAAATTAACAAAATATATAAACAACAAAAACCAGAAAATTATTTATTTTATTTATTATAAGCACTTATTATAAGCAAGAGAAAAGGCGTACCCCTGGAATTTAATGTGACCAGGAAGGCTAAAGAAAGTAAACAATTTATGACAAAAAAGTAAAATATAGCATTTCCACTAAGTGAAGGCATCCATCGACAGTTGGAAAGGCTAGGAAATCACATGTGCATGAGGGTAAGTAGTAAGCCCTCCATGTACTGATGCAGACCCAGCAAGATGTGGCCTGTTAATACAAAGCTACCCTTTAGCTGATTATTTGATCATAGGTGTTTCCATGAATATGTCCATCATTATTTCTCTCGACTTATTCTCTTGAAATTTCATAAATAACATTCACAGCAACATTCTACTTATTGACATTAGACACCAAAGCTTAAAGCCAATTCCATACCCTTCTTGATCAATATAAATGGAAAGAAAAGAAAACTTCTGATTGACTTTATACTCTAGTTTCAATGCTTCCAAATAAAAAACTGACCAAAATTTCTTCTATCGAGAAGCTAGTTAGAAAAGTAGAATAAATATTTTTTTGACAAGGCAAATTTGCTGGCCCAATTTTCTGATATATACATATGTACACTACTCCCAAATGTCAATCAAAAATTTATATTGAACCGTACAATTTCCTTGAAATAATAATGTACAGTTCATAGTTTGACAAATTAAGCTATTACACCAAAATTATCCAGTGTTGACAGACATGTAAAATGCAACCCCACATGGTCATCCAAAAGAATTGTATTCTACTTCAAAGGCATAAATGTATAGTTGACTCTTGATGGTTATTTTTACCACTGCAATTGCATGTATGAAATTTTTCCAAATTTTGGCCAATACAAGTTTGTGGTAGACAAAACTTTGCACCATCTTAAGGAATAAACCATGAGGCAATACGTCATTGGTGATTTTGTTACTTCTGTAAAGAATACTGGTATTCACAGCTTCAATGGAGAATCACTCCTCTCTACATTCAGAGAAGTGTTTGTATCAGTCAACCTTCCTTAAAGATCATATAACTAACTAGACAACAGATGACAATTATGCAATCATTAACTAGTCTGTTAGCTATCTAGAAAAAATAATCTATTATTAAAAATTAAACAGGTTTCCTTGTATTACTTAATCCTCTAAGACTCTTTAGGTTGCCTAAGCGAAATTGCATGCAAATATTTGAATAAATAAATAAATAAATAAGTCAATATATATATATGGGGGGAAAGGATCCATGAAACTAAATTTTTATACTATTTATTACACAAGCTGTGAATCATTGGATCTATGCACTCTCAATGGTCAAGATTAAATTTAACATGCATAATAAATGCACTTTGGAAATGACACATTTCAGATTTAATCTAAAGCGTTGAGATCACAGAATTTAACGGTCCAAAACTTGTATCAAAATTTGCGTAAAAAAAAAGATGCTCTTGTTAAAGAGGAAGAAGAAGAAACAATTGCCAATTGCCAGGCACTCCAAACAAAATTTCTAGCTAACAAACCCTTCCCAATCGAGCTGGATAAAGAAGAGAGAAGAATCTAGGACTTCCTCAGAAACAGATGCCCATAGAGCAGATCCTATTCCATGTGTTGCTTACTTCCCCCAATTTTTCCTTCAAATATGAAATCATTTCTTTCTAGCCATCACCAAAAGAAGAGCTAAAACAGCACAGTTCCACAGGGCTGTTGCTTTATCTCCTTTGCCAAAGGTACAAACGTTTTCTGGTAGCACATCACTACATGTAATGGGGATGAACCAATATATTTTAGCTTCTTTAGAAAATTTAGCCCACAAGAAAGCAATGACAGGGCAGTGAAGAAACAAGTGATCTGCTGTCTTTTGAATCTTTTTAGCAGAAAAACACACCATGAGGGACATAAATTCATCTTAGCCAGACTACTTTGCACAACCTCAGATGTGTTAACTCTGTTATGAGCTAAGGCGACAATTGGATTTTGGGGGAGACTTTGGCCTTCCAAACCATATTGAATTGTTTGAAGGCATCATCATAACATTAATCACACTATTTCCCCTCATAGGATTAGCACAACTAATTCTTATAATTTTCAATATTTGTTTATAGTGAAACAAAATCTTAATCACTTTTTTGTTAAGAGGTGTCCCTCTCAAGGCATTTTTGTAATGTGAATACCTGGTCCACCCTTTCCAATTCTTTCAGTTTCTTATTAAAAAATAATAATAAAAAGAGGAAGAAGAACTTAATGCCAACTCGATAGCATCAAAGGTTAGCCCTTAATTTAGTTAGAAGTGACTGAATCACCCTTTAGCTCTAAAAAGTTATGACCTAAAATTATGGGAATTAAGTTTTCTAGCTACTACAAGATAATAACTGAGATGGTTCAGAGGCAAGATTGTCAAACTAAATATAAACAACTTTATGCAGCATACATTAGGCTATGATAAAAGCAAAATAAAACTTATAAGTTTCAAGGACATAAAGATACAAGAACCTCCAGTCCACTAAAGTGACTAACCTCATTGATAATTCCATCACCTCCAACACATATGATTCCTGAACATTTTAACACAGTATTACTAAAGTGATAAATATGTCAATATTTGTCAAAGGAGTAAGAAAGATCAAACATCTTATTAACTAGTGCATACAGTAGCAGTACCATCTGGGCATGAACTGATATCAACAGAGGACGCCAAACTTTTAGCATGACCAGCAGATGCTGTGTTGACTACCTCCAATTTAAACCCTGCAAGCTGTCACACTTTGCATGTTAAATATAATAGAAGTACAACAAAACTTGAAAATTTTTCTCAACCAACAGGTTACAATGACACAATGACAAGAAAGAACAAAAAAATAATTAGTTAACAAACAAGTAAACTATAAGCACAAATACAACTTAAAAAGGAGACCGCTCCTTTATAAACAACATAAATTCCCCACTTGATATTCATAAAAAACCTTATGCTCATGTTTTATTATCAATCATAATGCAATCCATAGATTTTTTCTAAGTGATGGGTTACTGTAACAAATAACGTTCTCATCAAGTGCTCAATATGCTGATTTATATATTTGAAGTATAACAATAACTTGTTGCTCAAATGTCCCAACTTTATGAGATTTGCAGGAAAAAGTATCTGCAATGTCAAGCTCATATATAGAGCCAAATAGGATGATGATTATTGGCATTAGATCAACTTCATGCATATACATATATATCACAATGATGGACTGCCTTGAACCAAATAGATGTCAGGAAAGATAGCACTTGACAAAAAGCCTGATAAGGTCCAAGGTGAAAATCCTCATGACAGACTGGTAGATTACATTAATGCAAACCAAGGGTAAATAGACCCTTGCACATATTCATCGAGGGAAAGAATTTCTGTTGTGTAAGGTCTCTAAGATGCACTATTGGATGAGCTACAATAATACTGGACAAACAGACAAACCAACCCTTTCTTGACTATTTGGGGCAATCAACAATCAAGGAATGATACAACAAAGATAAAAAATAAAATAAAAATAAGAAAACTTAGAATATCACATTGCAGATATGTAAGTTCCCTTAGAAAAATAGTTCAACTAAATTCAATCTTGTTTGTGTTGAATTAATACTAATTATGCTACTCTTTGGTAAGACAATTAGCATAACCCGTTAAGATAGCAACAATCCCTTCTTGGGAATACAATGGAAGGCGGGCATGCCGTGTTCATACAGTGAATTGTACTAGTTAACAGTAAAAGTGTCCGAAAAACAGCCATATGTGCTTTACTTGCAAGAAAAGCCACTGTGTACTCTAGGCCTTGATAGAACAACCACCAAAGCTGTGATTCAACTAAAGCAAAACTAACAGACATCAAGGATGACAAAAAGCAATCCCAGATAATTATCCCAAGAGGATAACTACTTTGTTAGCTAACATTTTTTAAGGATAGCCTCATAAAGCATGCATCTAGAACAAATAATTTCACAAGATCCATTGTATGCACTTTTTGCTTATATGCTTTCTTGTATGTTAAGGAAATTATGAACTCAAAAGTGCACACAAATTAACATGTAGGGCATCTTAATGGTACAGTTCATGACCTAGTACTTCAATAAAACAACTGGGCCAAAGCTACTCTAAGTAGTCTCTTAAAATATGAGTTTTAACCATTAAAGATATTCTGCCATCCAAAGCACGATAAAGACCATAGACACCTTCGCCTCTTTTGCAAGACATCAGGGTCTTAAGCACTCTAGAACTCTATTTATAATTTTTTTTTTCCAGCAGGTAATATATTTATTATCATAAGTTAACTGCATTGTGGTAGAAATTAAAAGATAAATAAAAAGTTTACACATTTAACACATCCAAGTTCAGTTTTGCAACAGACTATGACATCATTGACAACAAATCATCTTATACATCTATTTCATTAGCTTGATCAGGCAACAAGTTCAGTTTTTGCACTGCTTTCACGAAGGAATGACAAAATCCTTGCAAAAACAAGTAGGAAACAAACAAGCAGCAGATCAAAGTAAAAGAACAAACAACAAACACACCTTAAATATCGGTTCCACAATGCCATGGAAAACCTTACTAGAACGACCACGCCCTGACCTTGGGTTTAATATCACGAGCATTTTAGGAGGACTCTTACATCGGAAAAGCAACTCTGGAGGAGTATCCGTTGGAAATAGTTCTGAAGAAGCCTGCTTTTTTGAAGAAACCAAAGGATGAGGCAAAAAGTTTATAAAGCATTGTTGATCTGCAAAGCCTCCAACCCAATGAATTGCTTCTTCAGGGGTAGAAGCCAAGAAGCGATAGTCTTTTCGAGTTCTTCGAGGTTTTATAAAACAGGAAAGGCCACAAGAACCCCTTTTAACAGGATAAGAATGAACAGTGAAATGTTTGAGGCCATTATTGTATGATACCTATAAAAAATTTACAAATTAAATAGAGGCAGGCAATTGAGAAACTGAAACGATCATTACAATCAGAATTTGAATATTATACCGAGACAACATCGTTGAGAGACAGCACATGACAACCCCATACTAAAGCCTTGCTGGTGAGCTTAGCATCCACAGCTTCCTGATTGGAAGATTGAGAAGAGGCAGTAGACTGTTGTTGTACATCAGTTGAATTTTTACTCCTCTTATCCAAAACGAGTTTACCGGAGTAAACAACATAGCCTAACAAATCAGATTTTTCATCACCACCTCCCCCTCCAGAGACAGGAATGTCAATTCCTTGTTCCCCAATCTTAGGCTTGTCAAATTGAGGATCATCGGTCCTCGAAGAAGCCTTAGGCTTCTTACTACGTTTCTCAGGGAAGACGATTGGGGAAGAGTGTTGAGTTATTTGTGGACAAAATCCCCCCAACCGTCTAAGCGACTGCTGAGGCTGTGTCATTTTCAGCGCACTACTACTACTCTTAATTTTACAACAACTACTCTTCAACAAATGAGTATCTCCTCTTCCTTTTTCGCTTGTAATTGAACTAGTATCGTTACAAATAGATCGAATTGGAAATGAAATTGAAGAGGAATGCATACACAATCACATAACATGAGCTGCTTTTTTTAAGGTAGATCCAATCCAAGCAATTCGTTTGCTTGTTGCCTGTAGATCGAATTCAGAAGAAGAAAGACTTACCTTAAGTAGCAGCTCCAGATCTTCTTGATTCATTCATAGCCTAATCGCAGATGAAATGAAACGAAATGTGAGCCCACCTTTTCTTCTTCTTTTTTTTTTTTTTTTATTTTTATTATTNTGATTCATTCATAGCCTAATCGCAGATGAAATGAAACGAAATGTGAGCCCACCTTTTCTTCTTCTTTTTTTTTTTTTTTCTTTTTCTTCTTCTTTTAAAAAAAAAAATGTGTATTTATCATTATTATGCGCTGCGCTGTTTTAATAAATAAGTAATATTCCTTTCGTGAACGCACTTTTTACTTCATTTATTTAATTAACTAAAAGGAAAGGAAGAGCCCAAGTCAACGAACAACAACCACTCCACAATATTGAGACCAGCCAATCAGAAATTACATGCATGCATTAGGCTTGTGAAACTTTTTTAAATAACCCTACGGTGAGGCCTAAGTACTTTCGCTCTATGTTAATGATTTGAGGGGTAAATAAGTAATTTTATGGTTATATTATCCTCCCCTCTCCCACTTTCACTTCCTTCCTCTCTTCCATCCGAGTTGGAAGAATTAAACGACATAATTTTTTGGTTAGAAAAAAATAAATCTTCTATTTATCTCACCTCCCTTCATTTCCTCTCCTCGCCTTCCTCTTCATCAGCCTCTCCTCCCTCGCTCTTCTCCTCTCTCAAAAATCTCACTTGTACATTAGAATTTGGATAGAAAAGAAGAAGAGAATAAAGGGAGGTTTCTAGGATTTTTAACTACATAAATCTTATTGAGGATACTTCAGATTATATAAATAGTCTTACACTATTGGAAAATGACAAACAATACTAAATGTAAGAAAAATACAACTACCCAACTACAACTAAGGACCCGCTGTTTATAGTTTATTAAACGGAACAACAAATAACAAAATAGACTAAGTATTTCGTATGCATGAACCCACATCGCAAATGGTTGGTTGTAGGGTCGCATGGCAAGGGATTGTGAATGGTGACTCGTAACATTCCTCCCCGCTTAAGGATCCTTGTTCAGGATAAAATATGGATATGACTTGGTAAAATGCCACTCATTTTCCTGGGTGGCGTCTTCCATTGAAACTCCCTTCCATTTAATTAAAACTTCAAACTTAGGATTATATTTTCCCTTGCGAATGACTCGATGATCAAGGACCGCTTCATGTTGTGGAAGAATAACATAATTAACTGTGATTAGTGGAAGTTGATTAGAAATTGAAGTGATTGGTGGTCTCAAATGCTTCTATAATAGACTAACATGAAACATATTATGAATTTGAGAACCAGAGGGAAAAGGTAATTTATATGCAACTAGACCCACCTTCTGAATTATCTGATAAGGATCAAAGAAGCATGGGGCAAACTTCATGGAAGCTTGAAATGCCACAAAACTCTGGCAATATGGTTGAAGTTTGAGATTAATATAGTCGCCCACTGCAAAG
>JANKKB010029200.1:0-20561 GCA_026225775.1 Bursera palmeri | reverse complement strand
AAAAAAAAAATCTTGGCAACCAAACATACGCGTACATGTCAGTAATGATCATCCATACCTATTATAAAAAGAAGATCAACGGCTATAAATAAAATAAAAAAAATACATTTTGAAAGTACCTAACAGCACGAATCGAAAATCAGCTCAATGTAACTGATCCGGTAAGAATATTCCAAAGCACGAAAATTAACGTTCTAGGTCAACAAATTACAATAAAACGAGAAAGATAGGAAAATTGAAAAAAGGTTTAAGCGTGATTGGAGACTTACGTTGTTCTTGAAAGTAGTAATTGCCTTGGAGGCGGCAGCCGAGGCGATCAAGGGCTTGGCCAGTTTCTCGGATCCAGAATCCGACAGAGTAAATGGCTTTTCCCAACGTTCCCATCGAGCTCAGATGGCGGATTCTGATTTGAAGAAGAAATACAGATTGTATTTCAGCTGAAAAATGAAGGTTAGGAGACGAGTGGACTATCTCTTAATGCAGGCAAGCACAGTAAGGTGGCCCAACTCAATTTGGGACCTTTCTCTACATTGACTCTCCTACAGTTTCTCAACATTACTAACCGAGTTTGTAACACGTGTACCTTTCTTTCCTTTTACTTAATAATTAATATTTTAATATATATAGGGTTAGGTTGAAATTTAATTTTTTTAATTTAATTTTATAGTTTATTTAATAATTATTTATTTTTTAAATTAATAGTAAAAAAGTTACTGGATTGACCTAAAAAATTATCTTTTAATTTTTTTTCATCTTAAATCAATTTCCATCAAATAAAATATAAAATTAAATAAAAAAATTAATTCCAATATATATATAATAGTAATATATAATAATTTCAATATATATAATAGAAATTATTATATATATAAATATAATAAAATTATAATAATCTAAAACATTTTATGATTGTAAAATATTATCAATTAAATAATAAAATTGAATGGGTATATCCTTAATTAATAACAAAAATAATAAAACCAATATTCTTTTTCCAAAAGTCTGATTATAAAAACTATTATTAGTAGACGTATTCTATTGTTTTTGAATTTTGTATTTATTAATTTATATGTTTTTTCATTCAATTAAATTTCAAGCTACTAAATTTATGTGGCCGATGAGAATATGTTTGAAAATGTGAAAAAAAAAGTTAAAAATTTGATTAAAAAAATTTACAAAGAAATTGTACATAGTATACTAGTATAAATAAAAATATATTGTTAATTTTAAATTTAAAAAATGATATATAATTGACATAACCATAAAAGTGGATGGAAGATAGTGCTAATTTTCCTTATTTACGAGGGAGAAGCTGAGATTGTCTAAGTAGTTGTTAATTAAGTGATAGGGCTTCATAAAAATCAGTCATGGATCAGGTCAAGCTTATGGGCTTGGTTAGACCTGGTGCCTTGCGAGAAGAGCTTGTTATTTACTGCAGATAATCCAAAACACCAGCATACCATCCACATCCATTGGAGAAGGTTGGTGGGAAAAAAAAAACTAAAAATGAGATTTTTGATGTTAAATACCCGCTCGCTAATTATCACAGCTCCCACCGCACAAATCTCAGCATCTTCATCAATTAGCTTTAGCAATAACTAATATAGGTAGAGTAGAATATAGTAATATTTACAGAAGCTGGAAACAAGTTTGGAGTAGCATTTCTTTTCCAGAAAGATGGTTAAGTGCAACGCAGGCACAGTCCAAGCACAGGTACCTAGTCCTATGTTCAAAGTTATGCAGACGGTAATGCTGTCAGAAGTCTTGCATATCAATAATTCCATCACATTCGAAATTTAGAAGCTGAACAATAAAGTAGTAAAATCAAGGTTTAAAGCAAAGCGTGAATGCAGGCCACAAGTCTAGGCTCAATAGCACCCGACAGATCACTGCCTCAAGCTTTCCACTATGTAAGAGGCATACAGATCCCTGCAACAACCAACATCCATGTAAGTGAAACAATGAAGTACAGGTTTTATCATCTAAAAAAAAAAAAAACTCACATGGAGTATTTGATGGCCTCCACGGCCGCCTCCGCTGGCAGGAAGTCCTCAACATTGACCTCCTTGTTTTCATTTTTTTTGTCTGTTATAGATGACAAATTAAAATAAACAATGTAAGGTGTATATGTATTGTAGAAGGGTAAGAAGATTTATGTACTTTAAACTATGTTTATCAGATGGTTGATCCATGAGAGGTATGAATGCATTCTAAGAGTACCAACTTAATTGCTAGACATGTAGAATACTTATCCATTACTAAAATCTAGCAATTAGCAAAACTACATGAAAGTGAGCTCAGATACTTGGTTTTTCGTACAGTCCTCAAAGAATCTGCGGATTTCTGCTAAACGGTGAGGAGGTATTTCCTTGATGTCTTTGTAGTGCCTGAACTCGGGATCATCAGCACAGACAGCAATGATCTTGTCATCCTTTTCTCCCTGCATCATAGTTGTTATTGATTCCATAGCTCTAGAGTTCGATTCCCAGCAACAAAAAGTAAAAAATATTAAAAAAAACAACCAGAGGTAGAGAGTTCTAAGAGACCACACAAGAGTCTTATATCATTAACTTCAATATAAGAAACTCAGTTCGAGTGCATCCTTGGCTAGCCAGTTCTTTTGTTACCAAAGCAGTCCATAGATCTGATGGTGATGATTAAATCAAACAGGATGCCGACTCAAGAACTAAATAGATGCAGGGGAAAGAAAACCCCTTTTTACCTGATCAATCATGGGCATGAGACCGATAGCTCGGCATCTTAGAAATGTTCCGGGGAGCACGGGCTCCTATACAAAAGAATGAGGAACCTGTAGGTTAACTTGACTGAAACTTGAAGATCTAATGTTTATTCATCATAACAAACTTGAGGGAAATGGTCACTGCCTGCATCAGTACGAGGACATCCATTGGATCACTATCCTCACAGATGGTCCTTGGTATAAAACCATAATTGTGAGGATACACAACTGATGAATAGAGCACACGGTCAACCTGTTATTAAGAACTTCAATTAATTTTCACTTTGTTCGTGTAAAAGTGAAACATAAACTTAAAACGAAACACCAGCACACCAGTGAATACCATTAAAATTTGATCTATATGAAACAACAAATTATCAGTTATTTGATTAATTATATTATAAACTTCAATAGCAATTGTATCCAAAGTGGAATAAAATATAAGAGGTTCTCATAAGTGTAACCAAATTAAGCAAGCTTGTATATTTCTAACAGCAACATATTAAACTCAATTTAAATGAAAAATTAAGATGAATCTCACCTTTATGAGACCACTAACTTTGTCAAGCTCGTATTTGACTTTACTCCCCTTCCCAATTTCAACCACCTGCGACATAGATGTACGTTATGAAATGGAAGCAAGAACACTTTTGGGGGACAAGCTATATATCTTTTAAAAAGACGAATCTAAATGAAAGTTGAAGCAACACAGAATTAACAATCAGAAAGCTCTTTCAGGTAAAAATTTGGGGAATATATAACTCCATAGATGTCACCGTCCAGATGTGAGATAACTATTGAAAGATTTGACCTTTGGTTACCCACCACAAAAATGTAACCCCAACCTTGTTACAAATAATACTTTCCCTTCCACCAAATTTATACACAAATAAAAGCTCTAATGTTTAAATCTGCTCTCTTAGATGCAGATTGTAACACACAAATGAAATTGACTTCAATGAAAAACCATTATACATGCTATATACATTAATTAGCTGCCGCTGGCAGACTCACTGGTGCAAGAGTTGAGAAAGATATATATTCATTTACATGTTCTTCCAACAAATTAAAGAAAACAAAACTTACGCAGTTACAGACACGTGGAGCTTCAGGACCTGCAAAGATAAAAACACACAAAGTATATATGGTTACCAACGTATATCTGCAACATGAGAAATTAATATTTGACAGTTCAATCAAGACCTTGATATAACTTAGTAAGGAGCACTGCTAAAAGTATGAAAGTGCAAAACCTAAAGGGAGTTGGAGACTCGTATCTTTCACATAAAATAAAAACGATTTACCTATCTCCAGATCATGCCATGGGTGGGCAGCAACAGATCGACTGGACATTGACGTTAAAATCCTCTCGTTCAGTTTCAGAGGTTGGCATGCCTTTTTCACACCACTACAATCTCCACAATTCTGTGCCATGTCCACGAAGTGTAGAACACTTAAAAACAAAGAAAAAAGAAGTTGTTAGCATCCCCAGATTCCCTGATATAAAAAAGCACACAGCAAGTGAAGTAATATTCTCAAAAAGTTGAATGGAAAAAATTAGGTTAATTAACTAAAGAAAACTTTTAGTGTGTTGAACAGTCACAGAACACAACAGAGTTTTTCTATATTCATAGCATAACGTAATAACATGTTCTGTAGAGGGCAAAAATGGAAAAAACATGCAGTATAACGCGAAAGAAGACCATAAAAGACAGTAAAACAAATGCAATGAACAAGATGACTGAATGAAAATGGAACCACTTCTTTCTTTCTTTCTTTCATTCACATATAACAAGTTTCGATTCTTTGAAAAGCTAAAGAGAAAGCTACAATCATATTATCTTAAACAAGCATGAAAGTATATACCTATAGCATACAAATAAAAAACAAACATAAACCCATTAAAGATATTAAAAGGAATTGCACAAATGGGTGTCCATGAAAGATAATCTTACGTTACACAGATAAACAGCAGGATAGAGAAAAGAAAAGAATGAAAAACTATGAACCGAGGTGGCAATTCCAATTCTCTCCTAGCCATGGCTAGAGACTAGACTAAAGCGATGACAGAAGAACTTCTAAAACTCTGAAAGTTGAAAAAACTGGTAAACTTGGGAACTTGGAAACTGGAAAGATAACTCACAACTTAACGCCCTTACGGCAACCACCGTGAAGCTCTGCCTTTAAAGGGTCCCTTCCACTCTAAGCGTTCCTAAGCGTGCTTGCAAGTTACACCAAAATGCTGAGAGTGAGTAAAAGCCCGATTATCCTGTTTTGCCAATTTTAGGAAGGTGGGAGGAGACGCTGATGTCACTTCGCTTCTTTAGACCATTTAGGCATCTTCCAGCGGTCGGTCCACGCTTAATTTCATCCCTTGGATGTTAATAATCTTGATCCGACGGTTGTGGATTCCAGATAGGTGTGTTTCTTTCTCCTAAGCACCAATTATGTGTGCAATCTTTTGTCAGAGCAAGTAATAAGCTTTACACGTTTTAAGTAAATACTGGTCCATGCCCACTGCTTTATCTCTCCCTTACTATCTCCTTTATTTTTTCTTTCCTCTTAGCAATGCAATTCAATTTCTTAATTACGTTATCTACCAACTTCGCTTGTACTCGTATCCACGATTACATGAAAGTTTACTACTTTAATACGTACTAACCTTAACCAAATGGATAATATTGCATTATTTTGTTCTTTTTTGTTTGTCAAAAGATAAAGCATGTGTCACCACTCACTCCGCACCCAGTTGCTTGCAGCCACACGGCAACACCGATGGGATTGGATTTGGTTGGTACGTACTAGTGGCTCCCAAAATTGGTATTATGTATCATTCGCAAATTGTCATTGAGTTGATAGTAGTGGGATTTGAAGTGGGTGTCGATTGGACTTAGAAGACCTTCCTTCAGACTTTTTCGGGGCTTTTACGAGTACCCTTTATTGAGACAAAATGCCAAATTGCATGAAATCACAATTTTCATTTCATCTAACCCTTCAACGAACATCTACCCCAATGGAATATTTCCAAGTGTAAGCCTTTCTTTATCGATTATACTACGCAATAATGTTTTATTTACATCTCAATTTGATTTTAATATCATTTATGATGAGTTTGAATTGCTTCACGTTCTGTGACTGTTCATTTTAGTATTGTATGGAAAATGAGAGAGAGAGAGAGAGATGGATAGAGAGCCGTCATAAATTGGTTTGGGTCAAAGTCAAACGTCATTCATCTTTGATCATTTTGGGTCAAACTTTTCCGATAACATCTCGTGAATGACAGCAATGTATGAAGAAGATAAGAAAGATTTGAGCATCTAGCGTCCCGGTCTCCTAGTGCTTCTTTTGCCCATGCCTAATTGCCTATTATTATACCATCAATTTTCCTAATTCCTTGCTTTCTCACTGCTAATCTTAATCAACCAATGGAAGTTACCTTACTTTCATACTGTACTATGATAATTGGGTTATCCATTAGGATAATCTTATAGTAATTTCAAAATTTAACCATACCCAAACTCTCTTGATTTGGAAATCATGTAAAAACCACTCTTATGGTATAGGTTTCTTATAAGGTCTCATGATTACTTTCAAAATCATCTATATTTTTATCCATTCACTTGTTTATTATTTTCACCTTCATCTTATTGTTTAATAGTGGAAACTAGACATGAAAAATAAGATATATTATATAAGGTTAGTAAAACAAGAAGATAGATCAGCCGTATTATTTTATTTTATTATTATTATCATATCAAGTACTTAAGTTTTAAAAATTTTAAATAAAAATTTTTATCAATTTTTAAGGGTAATCTTAACGAATATTATAAGGAATATTTATATTATTATAATCATTATTTTACTTTTAAAAATATATTTTTATTTTTTAAAAATATAAAATATTATAATAATTAATTTGACATAATTTTTAAGATATATTAATTATTATAATTATAAGAATATATATATTAACACGTGTGTGAAGACTACCACTAATAAAAATATTAAGAAGACTTTAACACATGATGCATCACCTCAGACTTTTTTTAGAAGTTTTTCCTGAGAATATTCTTTAATTATGCGTATCATAAATAACAACAAAAAATTTAAATAAAAAAGCAACGTTTTACTTTAGAAAACTACATAGCTTTCCCGCCACGCGATACCTGTAAAAGGAAAGTTCTCGGCCAGCGGGAGTTCATTTGTTTCGCCATTCAGAGAAAGAAAATAGAGGGAATCGCTTCGCAGCTGCTCGGGAGTGATAGTGCTCAGTGGCAGACGTTGTAAATTCTCCTTGTTTCTCGTCCGGTTAATCACCCAAACCCTACCTAACGCGTCCGGTAAATGGCTACTTTATCGTCAAACCCTAATTACCTAACTTGTAATTTTGATTGATTTCAAGAATTTTATCTATTTTCGCATTAGATAAATTTATTTTCCTCCCGAGACTTGCGATTCTAGTTGTATGTGTTACAAATTAAAGCATTTATTTGTTTGGTTGTGTAGAAACTGAAGAAAATTAAACTTATTTATTTTCTTTTTTGTTGATTTGGTAGAGAAATCAAGAAATTTAATTCTTTAATAAGGAATTAGGTTTATTTTGTCCATTTATTTGATCTT
Source organism: Bursera palmeri (assembly GCA_026225775.1). NCBI lineage: Eukaryota > Viridiplantae > Streptophyta > Magnoliopsida > Sapindales > Burseraceae > Bursera > Bursera palmeri. Next base: position 13,201 of record JANKKB010029200.1, on the reverse strand, counting down.
TTAAAAAAAATATATAGCTTAAAATATGGGTTTCTTGCCCTCGCTTAAGTAAACGTTGATTTGTTTATTTCTAATTTGGGGTGTATATGACTTAACAGAGCAGACAATAATCAAACCATCTTTTAATGTCATGGAGGGACTAGAAGGTGATGGCTCGCTGCCACCTTCGACACAGAAGAATGATTTTTCGAGAACATTTCAGTATTACTTGGATAGGTCTATCCCTCATACAATGGCGAGGTGGTTAGGAACATTGGCAGTGGCAGTGATTTATGTTTTGCGTGTATACTATGTTCAAGGGTTTTATGTTATTTCATACGGTCTCGGAACGTATGTCTTGAATCTACTGATTGGATTTTTGTCACCAAATGTTGATCCTGAGCTTGAAGCTTTGAATGTAGCTTCGTCGCCATCGAAGGGTTCTAATGAATTCAAGCCTTTTGAACGCCGCCTCCCTGAACTGAAGTTTTGGTATTTTTCTTATTTCTCTGTTCATTTGTTGTAATTTTATCTAATAATAATCTTTTTCAGTTCAAGACTTGATATGTTTTAAACTTAAGGCAGCTTTCTATGAACTTACTCATTATAGAAAAACCCCAGGGTTGGCTCAATGGTAAAATCACTTGGCTCTAGTTTGTAGGAAGCATTCGATTTAAGGTTGGAGTCTACGGTGAGATTGAGCTTTACCTGGTCTTAGTCTAGGATACCATGGTTATCAAAAAGTCCGTTAGTTGGATCAAGGTTTACTCCATGTTTATCAAAAGGTTAGTTCTTAAAGAAGCTAGACTCCAGGGTAGCTTTGTAAAAGGATTAAAGAAAGAGATTACATGGTGTCTGGTGGTGAGAACTGTTATTATTCAATTAACTTTGGGTCACATGGTGTCCTATGCTGAGAACTGGCTATTGTTGGATCCACTATCAAAGTGGGGTTTGAAAGATGCTTTTTATCTTCATGGAGTGTATTAGGGAAGCTACTCTTGGGATATGCGCCCTTATACAATTATGTGTATCTTAAGGTAGGGTTGGTTCAATGAAAGTCAGGTTTGCTTATATTCGTATAGAAACATATTTTTTTTTTTTTTTAAATTGTCTGTCACTATATATTTCACTTCCATAGATTGGGAAATTGATGTTACATTTCTTTCTGTAATGTAATGAATGACTTTGGGAAGTCAATTTCTTTGGTTGTATGCGTAAATTCTTTTTTCAAAAGACAAACTAGCTTCTTTTGTACGAAAATTAGTCTTATGGATTCCAATAAGTTTGGTATCGGCGTTTTAATTCACCCAAATCCTCTTGTCATATTTGAGCTTTTTGTTGATAATTCAATTTATGTGAAGCTATATCACTTACTTCTTGTCTATGTTTGCATGATTTTAGTTTTATTTTCACGATGGCTTCAGGTATTCCATCACAAAGGCTTTTGTTGTAGCATTAATCTTGACCTTCTTCTCCGTATTGGATGTACCTGTGTTTTGGCCAATACTTTTATGCTACTGGGTGTTTCTATTTTTACTGACGATGAAACGTCAAATCCTGCACATGATCAAATACAAATATATCCCCTTTAATATTAGAAAGCCGGTGAGTTCTTTAATAGTTTAACAATTTTCTGATGTTATAGTTTTTTGAGTTTCTTTCCTTACAATTCAATTGCCGTTGATTTTGACAGAGGTATGTTAAGAAGTCTTCTTCAAATAATAGCAGTGGACCAAGAGACTGAAAGCTTCCTAGCTTAAAAGAGAATGAGAGGAGAAAAGTTTTGCTAGGCCAAGTGACTGAGAGCGTCATATCGCTAACACAAAGAAGTGAACGGACGTTTTTGACTACTAAAAATCACAGAAACCAAGTGCATTGTATGCTAGTAGACGTACAAAGAATGGTCGCATCTTACCTTGGCTTAGCTTGTATTAGTCAAGTGAAAATTATTAATCCTAGGCAGATAGTTGTTCACATGAATGTTATCAGATGAAGATTTTATGGTGATGTGATCCAGCAATTTGATGGGTGAATGTTGACATATCATTGTATTATGTGCTAAAGTTTATGTAGTGCATTGGCCTCCTGATCAAAATCTTTTAAAAATAGTAGTGTGACACAAAAATGGAATCTATGCATGTTATTTAACAACTGCAAATATAGTAAGTGAGTGTACGCAATTATTGGAACTTGGAGAGCGAAAGGAAATGTGTTATCAAACACAACAGTATTGTCGGAACAAGTTTTTCTTGAGAGTGGCTGTGAGTAATGTTTTAATTCTTCATTATAGAGAAATATGTTAGTGCCGCTGAAGTAGTTAAGGCTATTTACACACTCTATTAAGTTTTACTGCAAATTTAGCAAACCCTTTGACCCAAAGCTTGAACTTGGTTAATAATAAGTGATCATATTAAAAATAAAGAGGTCATTACATGTTATGTTAAAATTATGTTATCTTAACCTGTGCTCTAAACGGTAGGTAAAAAGAAAATAAAAATGATAACTAGTCTATGTTAATTAACCATTTTTTTTAATAAATATAAATAAGGCAGAAGTTTAACTTCATAATTTAAATACTTAAATCATTTTTAAGAGAACCTACGTATGGTTAAATCAGAAGTGTAAGAGGTGGGGTGGAGAGTATACAGCGTTAAGAAAAGAAGAATCCTATGAAGAATTCAAGAATTCTAACTCATGACTGCTGGAGAAAGTACCGTCAGCAAGAAAGTTGAACACCAATGATGAAGCTTTAAAAGAGCCCATCCCTGGCTTCAGGATGCTTTCTTTGTTTTGCCTAGATGCATTGAACTGCATATAAACATGATACTATGTTTACACGCAAACAACTATTTACGAAAATTGTCGTTAAGTCATGGAAATTTCAATCCTCTTAGGCCTCAAAACATGCTGGACCACTGGTGCACATTGCGCACACGTGTACATGTTTATCTTTTTTCTCTTTTTAACATAGGGAATCATGTTGTTGTAAAGCTCTCAAATGGGCTTCTAATTGTCTCATTCTGAATCCTTTTCTCTTGGTATTGAGGGGCAATCTATAGCAACAGAAACTTAAATAAAAACCTATAGATATATTAAGAACATAATGACAACCTTCACTCCAGTACTCCCTTGTAAATTACATGTATTGACGATTAGCAGAACCCTTCCTGTATATGCTCATGAATTTGGCCACAAACTCTGAAAAGCAAAAAAAAGTGCTTGATTAACCATCCATTTATCCGTAAAATTGGAAAGTAAAATCATAAATTTCTTGTACAACAATCTCGTACTAATACTGAGTGATTAATCATGAAGTTATGCACTTTGGTGTGTTTGGTGTTATTGTTACCTTCCAATTTCAGTAAAGCACTTGTTCCTGTGGGGAGCCTCTTATCCTGTCAATGAAAAACTTGAGTTACTGTCACCTTGTCCAGAAGCCAAAAATTAACAAATCAAGGCCAGGACTTACATAATAAGCATGCCAGTAATAAACCTCTCTTTTTAAGCTAGCTTCAATACCCTTAAGGAACTGTTCCACCAGCTTCTGCATATGCAAACACAAGTCTATCAGACAAGAAGATTTTGTTAATAATGAGCTGAAATGAAATAGAACATCAGAAGTACTAGCGCATCACCAAGAGAATCAATTTGGGGTGAACAAAATCCACAAGAAGCTTTTGAATCTTTCCCCGTACCAAGAATAATCTGAAAAATCCATAAATTTGAAATGTCACACTTGATTTTCATTACAACTCAACGAAGAACTCCAATTCTTGCAGAATTCATAAGTTTGTAACTCTATTGATTTCCATTTATGTTTTATACCTGTGGTTTAATTGTTTTAGTAACTCCTTGTTGTATTACTGTTGGTTTTTCAAAATACATATTCAATTTCATTTGATCAACATTATTTTCATGAGAGTTACAAACTCATATTAGATTATCTAGTTAATTTTTTTACCTTTGCTGGTTAATGTATTGACCTTTATAGTGGCCAAAACTAATAGTTTGATAACCATAATGTGGTACTCTTTGATGTCTCTCTGAAATGGTTTTCCTCTATTGCTTCACAAATTCAAGAGAATGATTGTTCTATAGTACTTCTACAGTGTTTACTATATTGTGTTTCACAAATTCAAGAAGTATTTTTCATATTTATTTTAGGCTTGCATGTTTAGGAGTGTATCTGACAGAACCAAATCATTGGATCCTAGACGTTAGACCTGTAAGACTTAAACCAGGATATTGTTCGTAAAGAGGCAAAATCTAAACTTAAAGATAGTACTAAAGCAGGCCTTAGCTTGTTAATTTGGACATTTATTATCAATCTCCAGTTCAATTATCCATTGATTAAAATATTTCCAACTGTACATTCAGAGAGTCAGTTTTGATTTGTTTTCATACTTCATTCCAGGACAAGAGACTACTACCTCTTATGTGATGGATCAGCCAAAACTTCTGCAGCCAGTTCTATCAAAACTTCTTCCCATCCGAGTGGAATTGGTTGGTCATCCAAAAAAGGATAGCTTCATGTCCAGAGGCCCTCATGTGAGTGCAACTACAATTTACAGGATTTATATGGGGAGGGGGAGAGGGAGGGGAAGGGGAAGTGTGTACAATTTTAATTTGCATTCAAGTTCTTACTTGTGTGCCTTGCATGCTTCAAGGGCCATTATAGCTTTTCTTAGGTTCTGCTTTGATTTGGTAGCAATCTTAGCGGCGAAACTCATGGACAGATCAAAGTCCTCCTTTTTTGCTATCTGAATGAGAACTTCCATGATCTAGAAAATTAGAGGTTTCAACGGAATTAGGAGAGAAATCATATCTTAGTAACACAGCAGTACATGAAAACAATTTCTTTTTCAACTTAGGCACTTTCACATATTATAACATGGTACTCAAGGTCTCTTGGAGCTATGTGACAATATGGACACCTTTAATGGAACTTAATGATGAGAAAGAACTGTTCAGAGCAGTTAGAAGTTACAAGGATTCTATAATGCATAAAGAAAACTGAAAGCATATTGTCATTGACATGGCATAGTTGTCAATTATATGTCTCCAAACAATTTGTTCAATATAAAATCAATTTGATACTTACTTCATGAGTTACAGGAGGATCAACCTTGATAACTTTGCAGCAGTTCTTCACTGATTCTAAAATGTCTACATCATCTTCACAACAGAGTATGAGTTTACAAGCATTCGAATAACAGTCCATGGTCCATTTTATCAAATGCTGAATATTCTCTCCTGCTTGGTCTACTTCATAAAGAACTATTACTGAAATTAAGATGAAACTGCTTTAGTCTTATGTATATGGATTAAAATGCTTAAAGTGAACTAATTACTGCATGTACTAAAAGTTCAGACCTTTGTAATCCGTCTTGAAATTTGCATTGCTGACTTCAGGGGTAATATAATAGTTGTCTTTTATTTCCTTGACGAAACCCATTAGTGCATATTTAGCATTTTCTTCCAAGTTAACATTGAGCTCCACATGGTAGGCACTGGATGTTACTGGGACTAGTACTTGTGTTGGCCTTTTTTCCTATCAAGATCCAAATTATTGTGAAATTGGTTTCTTTAATCCTCTAAAAGACAGCAAAATTGACTAAATGCTACACCATTATTACACATGCTTTTGGGTGCTCTAGTATCATCTTCCTTGTTTTAAAACCCTAATTCTACTGAAATATCCAACTCTTCAAAACTTGAATTATTCAGATATCCAAAAAGGTCAAACAGGATTCCAGTAGCCAAACCTCTTATCGTTGTGTTAAGGCTTTATTGAACTATGTATAGGTGATCGATCATCTAATAATTTACATTCCTTTATGGCCTAAAAGAAGAATTTTTGGAGAACTCTGAATATTTACAGAATTGAGGCAATTTTTATTGATTAACAAATCTGTTTTTTAATGATTTGACATCAAAGAAACAAAAATCTCATAAGAATTGGAGTAAATTATACCTGAACCGGGAAATATCGTAAGTCATGAGATATCTGCATGCAAAGAAAAGAAAGAAAAGTTAGTACATCAGCTTAGGAATAAGGGAAGAAAATTTATGGTGTTTCTGCATCTCATGACGAGCAACATACATTCCAACACGGATCACCATATATTTCTCGGAGCAGAGCCATGACTAGTGATCTTTTCCCAGAGCCAGATGGTCCCTTGAACAAGATATGGGGACAGCTGTCCTTGGAAACCTATTCATGTATAAGGATTATTGAAGACTGTCCAAGTAAAACATATCAACAGCTATTAAAATTATGATAATAATGCAAATGCAAATGTAGTAATTTACATATCAAACAGTATATATTTCGCAAAAACAAAGCATCCAACAAGATATTGATCAACTTATAGATAAAGAGTACTAAAGAGTTTGCCTTTCTAAAATATCTTACAAGTTGCTTGAGAATCTGAGCTTCATGTTTGTGGCAAGTAAATCCATTCAACGAGCTAGGTTGATGCTTATCAGCCCAAAATTGTCTCAAATTTTCAACCACAAAAGCCTTCTCAATGAATGAAGCTTCATCAAATGCTCGTTTCTCGCTAGGTGGTGATTTTGATTTTAACTTCCTGCAAGTTCCATTCCTCATACAAGAAAACCATGCATCTGATTGGCTCTTCCGCCTGTTAGCCGTGAACCTTTTTGCGCTTCCGCTTGATTTATCACTTGCATCACTAATCTTACTAGTTTCAGAGCCAAGTCTACCACTACCCTGCCTGCTAGCGGCAGAGCTGGTTGTCATGGTTGGCCGAGAAAAAACTGAACTTGCTGTAGCTCTCTGAGGGTTATGATGATCAATACTAGCATTTGGTCTACTATGTTGATGAGGAAAAGAATCTCTTTGCAAAAGTCCAGTTGGCCTGGGATATAATAAATTGCCTTGGCTCTGGCTTTGAACAACATCATTCTTTGCATAGACTTCGCGCGAAAAGAAGATGTCCCCCGGTGAAATTGACTCAGTGCTCTCAAAATTCAAAGCATTATTTCTGGGACTTTTAGAAATCTTCGCAAGTGCAACCATTTCATTGAGTTGACCAACCGATGGTGCTTTCACTTGGGAAACTACGTCTCTTTGTTTCCGAATCATGTTCCTTGACAATGGTGATGGTATCCTCTCTCTTTGCTCTACATGAACATAATTGTTTTCTTGATCTTTTTCTCTAGCTCTTAGCCTTGGCGCAGTCATTGATCTACGACTAAAAGCTGGAAACTCACGATACTGAGACTCAGCTCCCTTTTCATCCCTACTTGGCGTTTTGCGGCTTTGCATTCTGTTAACACCTACAATCGTATTACCATCAATCATGTTACCATTCAAGTCAGGCTCCTCTTTCACAACTTTATAGGGAGGAACATGTCTTCGGCGCTCAGATGTTGATGAGAGACTAATTGTTCTACGACTTGGAGAAAAATAATTGGTAGCATCAGTAGTACTTGTCTTGAAAGGTGACTTGCTGCTGTGTCTCCTCTTCACCGGACTGACGTTGGTGTTGTTTCTTAGCAATTCAAAAGCCAATACTTCTTTCTGGGTATCCTGATCACGCCATGGACTTTCCTGCCACTCGGTCTCCGTATCAGAGGGTTCATATCCACTCCTTATCTGCGAGGACTGAGCCTGTGAAGCCCTGTTAAATCTTGATGAACCCTCCATTCATTAATTCATTCTGGAAGCAAAGCAGCACAAAACGCTATATAGTTGCCAATGAAGGCATGGACGGAAGATGCTTAAGTTTAATAATGCGATGGTTACAAGGCAGAGTCATCGGCGAGGACGAAGCCTGGTGTCGGGAAGTAGAGGCTTTATCCAGCAAATTTACAGCATACAATAACTAGTGTTATATGTGTTTCGGTTCCTGCAATTTCTATGCTCATCACCAAGGATGTTTTGTCTTTTGTCGTCTATGTGTCTCTGTCATTTCAATTAAATTATTATTATTTTTCTTTCCCTGTCGAGCTGGTTCCTAGGCAAATAAACCTGAATCTCTGGCATGGCATTCCATGCATATGGCGGCTATAACAGCATGACTTCAGTTTTTTGTTCTGCAACGCCAAGATTCAAGAAGCTTCAACATAAATAAATAAGAGCAGTGGGTCCGACCATACTGATATCTTAATATACAATACTAAGTGAATGACATGTTATTCGTTTTACATCAAACGTACGACATATCGGTTTTATATATATGTTAACAGCTTGATCATTCTCAAGTACAAATCTATCCAAAGGTTCCCGTTCCAGCTTTGAGTTCAGAGATCTATGATTTCTGTGGTCACTCTTCTCTGTAACCATCCAAACTCACCGAAATTTTTTTTATGCGACCACTGGGAAAGAGAAACAATATACTTTGGATTTGATATTTGCTGGAACCAAACACAAAAATGAACAAGGGCAGACGCACTGCCCATAGAAACACTAGAATCATGACTACTATTTTCTATTAAAACTTTCTTTTCTGCATTTTACTGCCTCAGCAACAAAGCGCACAGAAAGCTCCAGTCGAGCACTTTCAGTCAATGAATTTACAGTTTTATACAAGGAAAAATCTCAAGGCGGACGGAAGCAGTAAATATGTAAATTTGACTTGATTACATTTGTAGAGATGTTTCTGGTTCTAGAGTCGACAACCAATCCACTAAAGCCCTATTGACGAGCTCTGGAACTTCATCATGGGGGCAGTGTCCAGCTTGTAAGTTTACTAGAGATGTTTTAGGATAGAATTCTTTGATTCGAATAGCCTTTGCAGGACCCACCCATGGGTCTAAGTCACCCCAAACCAACAACAATGGGCAAGATAACTCGCTCAGGACACCATCTAGAGTGTACTTGCTTTGATTCAACATGAATCTTGTCATTAATCTGTCAATAACAAACAAAAAGAAGATGTTGGGGAAGGACTAAGAAAAGATTAACAAGATGTTTAACTGAACTGACATACCTATAATAAACTTCTCCGGCATTTGGATCAGCTGCTGGCTTTGTTATTGATTCCACCAGATAGTCATCCACATTAGAGGCATTTACATAAACCTATGTTAGCCACAGAAAAAAAAAAAAAAGCATTTATAATGTGCAGTGAAAAAATTGAATACAAATCCAAGAGTATTATGACTTCAAATTTGTCAACATAGTAGAACGCTATCTTGCATCATGATGCAAGATTGGAAAATGCAGTTCCCTTATTGTGACACTATAAAATCATTAATTGGTTAATGCACATCAACTTAGTGGATGTCCTGAATAGTATTTACTGGAAAAAAAAAATCACTTTTAGTGAAGGAAAGAATCTTCAAAATCTCCAATCAGGTTGAATTTTCAAAAATTATATGGCTGATTAGATTCTTCTATGAGATGGTGGTTGATGGTCTAGGCTCAAAGATGGTGGGAAATGCTCTCTACATTAAACCTGTTCAGTAATATGATAGATACTGCATATTGAAATCATTCTTTAGCCTAAGTTCCAAACATGTTTCAAAAACAGAAGCCTTGGTGAAATTTGATAGTGACTTACACTCTTTAAGACAGATAGAATGCGGGCAGGTTGTTTTGCTTGCCAAAACAAAAATCCAAGGACTACACGCTGAAAAATTTCCTTCAAAGGCTTAAGGAAAACTCTCTGTAAGGTTGTTTCTTCAGATTGACTGGTTTCTTTCCTTGCATCTCCAAACTGTCCAGCAGAATTCAGAAGTGCAACACCAGCAACTTGCTCGGGTAACCCAGCTGCTGCAGCTAAAGCAGTAAACCCTCCAAGGCTGAAATGTTCGCATGAATGACAAAGTTGTTATATCATATGTCATCTGATAGACAACATTAGCAAAACCAACTCAAGATGGTAGAGATGAACATCTCAACTTCACAGAAATTAGAGATTTATTGTTTCATGACAACGTTATAATACGTGGAAATAGATATCCCTCTAAATTCAACACATCAGTTCATTTTCCCATAAAGGAAAGAAAGAGTTAAAAAAGTTCATAATGAAGAAAACAAAGCTAACTCCCTGAACTTCTAAAGAAGCAAGAAGAAAATGTTCCATATAATAATTACCACGGCTTACAATATAATTTTGTACAAATCCAAATGCAATTTCTTTCATTCCTTTTTTCTTAATCTGATCAATATTCTGCACAGCCAGAAGTTGATACACAACAATACATAAGAGCTTAAGAACAGAAAATGTAAACAAACATAACTCATCTTATGTTTAAATTTTTAATAAGAATGAAAATGAAAAAGAATGGAACTCCCAAAGAAACAAACAGTGTAAGATGCATCATCAAACACCAGATGCAAAAATTTGTTTTACTAGAACACAGTTTAAAATAAAACAGGAATTTACAGATCCTACAAATCCGTTTGTTGCAACTCACACAAAAGTCCTTGGCAACAATACCCTAATTTCTCACAATTAACTTTTTTCTCACTCTCACACTATTTGGCATACTCTTTCTCTCGGGTTTCTAATCAAATAAGATCATTTGAAAGAGTGTAGAATAACAAACTTGTATTATAAGTCAAATTTGTTTCACTAAGCCTGAACAATACAAAACCTTCAGTCAATGCAATTTTTTTGTAAAAAATCACCACAAATGGATTTCCAAATTGCAGAAACCCTTTGTTTTGTTAGAACAAAGAAACATAAAGAAAAAGATGAAGAAACTTCAAACCGTATCTAAGCATAATTCCTCAAAGATGGTCTGTAACCTCAGATTTTCAAATCATACAAACAAAGTTAACTCTCTGAACTTATAAAGCACCAAGGAGAAAGTGTTCCATATAATAATTACCATTGCTTACAACATGATTGTGTAGAAAACGCAATTTTTTTTTTAAATGTTTTTCTTTTCTACACTGACACAGAAGATACCAGTTTGATAATAATCATCCCCCATAGACTGGTACCACTGAGTTGCATTTATAGCATTAGGCGTCCGAAACAAAAATCTCAAGTCATGACTTAAATGAGGAAGCAATATAATACAATGCATACAACGAATCACATTTTTGTGATATAAATGGCTTGAACGGCAAACACCTGAGTACAGGAAGTATAATGCTTAATTTTGAACCTAATTCAAAAGAGGCACAATCCTTGACCTGGAAGAGGAACACAGCAATTGTACAATGTCAATTTTGAATTGATCATTTGTTAGAATGCAACAGGCCTTGACAAAAGCTCTGAATTCTGAAACAGAGGAAAATCGATGAACAATACAAATAAGATTAGACTACACTTTCTCATTCAAGAAACTCAATCGACCTAGACCGATTCTTGGTGAAGACACCAATATGCCCTGTAAGATAGACAAAATCCTTCAAAGCACAATCCATAATCATAAATTTCTGTCGAGCTTAAGTAAAAGAGGCAGAAAAACTCTTCACATGTAAGACTATATCCTAGTGTGAAGGATCATATCAACTCTAAAGTTTGCTTCTCGAAACCTCAAAGTCTTATAAAACACCTTTAGCTTCAAAAGTTGCAAGGACAAATCCATGGCTATGGCACTTCTAAATTTTATCATTTATCAAAATTTGATTATTTAAAGACAAAAGAAAGATTAAACGAGTAACAACTAATCAATCTTGGTTATTACCTGTTTCCAACCAGAACTGCTGGCTCTTTCACAATTTCCTTCATAAAATCCACAACTTGATCCCTCCAGACCATGGCATCATACTCAATAATAGCTTTCTCACTCCACCCAAACCCTAGCAAGTCTATGGCATAAACTTTATACCTTTTAGCCAACTCAGGTATGTTGTACCTGCACAAAGAAAACGAAGACTTTCATCTCAACAAATTTACGAGAAAGGTAAATCAGCATCATGTCATTAGGATACGAAATTAACAATCAACCCCAAACTCTCTCAAAAGATATCAGAATTGGTGTACTGCATCAAGTTTCAATTATTTGAGGCTCATCCATAACAAAAGTGACAATAAATTTTAACCAAAAAGAGAAACAATTTACATACTGCAACCGCATGGTATCCTAATTTCATGAATTTAGCTTCAAGCAAGCACACAATTACCTAATTCTAAATATTGTATTAACTAACAGGACATCTATATCTCGAGTTGAAGAAGAGTATAAGATAGCAAACCTCCAATGAAATGCAGAAGCACCAAACCCATGAATAAGAACGATCGGAAATCCCTCTCCTTGAACTACATAATGTATTTTGTGACCCCGCCATGTCCAAAAATTGTAGCCTTCTGGCTTGTATGGTAATCTATCCATACCTACATAAAAAAAAAAAAAATTCAACTTTACCTTCAAAAAACAAAATAAGAGTAAAAAAGAAAGGCAATCAAGTTGTTTCAATAGAAAAAAGAAAAAAAAAACCTTGAGCGGGTTCAGTGACCAAAGAAGAGCCCACGATAGAAACCCCAGAAGCCATAATTCCTCTGAAAGCAAAACCCCTCCTACTTATTTCACATTTGCTCTCTTTATGTAAAGAGAAAGAAGCAAAAAGTCAAGAAAGAGACCAAACACTTCCTAGCTCAATTACTCAAACACTCAAATACTGAATACAACAAATAGAGGTAACAGCTTACTGGGTTGATATATTGTTGCAGGGGCCAAGAAGCTGCGGTTAGATACTGGGTTAAAGAAGTCTCTTCTAAACGAAGTTGACACAGTAAACGAACATGACATTTTTGAATCTTAAAAGAGTGAAGAAGCCTAAAGCGCAGGAAACTGTTAAAAGAGATTATTAATAAATCTATGCAAACGCTCAGAGTAAAGATTTTATTTTATTTTTTTTGTTTGTTTTCTTTGGGGGAGAGCCTTATGTGGCTGGCGTAGTTTTTGGGCGTTGTGGCCTACTCTTGGCCAAAGCTTGCTTTTCCCGCGAAATATCGTTAACTTCCTAATTCTAACTTGATCTACCATCTTCTTTTCAATTTCTGGATTTTGGTAATTTCCAAAATGAGTTCTAATATTTTTTTTTTTTAAATGAATACCAAATATCAATTTGATTTTCATTGGCCTTATAATTTAATTTAATTTTTTTTTCAGCCTAGTCACTAAGATCGTATAGTCAATTTATATGGTTATGTAAATAATGATTATTTAATTTAAATTTTATTTGTGATATTAAATTTGATTAATGAAAGACAAGCAAATTATTGTTCTGTCATTTGGCGGGTTTCCTTGACCGTACTAATGAACTAAAGCTAGTGATGACAGTGCACAAGGG
>JANKKB010029199.1:0-20551 GCA_026225775.1 Bursera palmeri | reverse complement strand
TTAAGATTATAGTTAATAATAAATATTATTGGTCCAACATGGTTATGGATTGGATAGAGTCTAATCATATAACAGTTAAGGGAGATGAGTAAGATGAAACATAAATGAAAGATTTGATGACCATAGCTTCGTGGAGTTAAGAGTAGAGCTATCAAGGCCCCCACTTGCCTTATCTACATCACTGTCCAGTAGGAGACTTGTATAATTGCTCTCCTTTCTCCTTCTTAGGCACCTTCACATTCATCATTCAATCACTAACCTATTTATAATTACCACTCAAATTGGATATATTTTTACTTTTTCATATATTTGTTGAGGTTGGAAAAAATGACAAATTTTCTTTTCTTATTTAACTAATATAATCCATGTTATATTTATTTATCTAAATTTGACAAAAAGAAATAAAAACTATGTCATTTATTAAATGAAATATTGAGAATACCGCAATCACCAAAATACGAAAATGATTTACATAAAAAGCTCTAAGTGAAGAAACATCACGAGCTATCAAAAACAAAGAAAATTCAACATATAAAAGTTTTTTATTATCATATAAAACTTTATCTCTCCTCGATGATATGCAATCATATAGAATTGATGATAGAGGTTATACTCACAGTATCGAATCGATTTACAAAAAATTAAGCACCACCCACGATCTGCTATTTGAAATCTCACAATACTTTAAGTTGAAGAAGACTCTTAGAATGCTCACGATGTATGAGTTTTACTAGAACAATCATAATAATCCACACTTATTGTAATATGTTCTTATGTCTAATCTAATATTCTAGGAGACATTGTTATATTTGAATAAAGAATCCTTATTTGGTCTTCCTAATTGTTCTATACTTATTAGTTTAGACAATTACAATTATGCAACGTATCACTCTCTCTAGATCTAAACCATAAAGGAATTTTTAATGAATTACTGTGATTGTTCTATTAATACTCACACATTGTCTGTATTCTTCAAATTGAAGTATCGTGAGACTTCTTGCAATAGATTCCAGGTAGTGCTTTCTCAAAAATCATATTCAATATCATGATTATACGCTTTTGATGATGTTACGATCGTATAGAATTTTACCTATTCTCAATGATATTGCAATCATATACTATTTTATCTCTCATCACTGACTTACCCCATTGACCCTGATATACATGCGCTCTACATGACATTCTTATTCACACCTCTTGGAAAATAATTTTATTCATCTCCTAGAAAGGAATTTACGTAGAGTTAGAAATTTTTTTTGAAAAACTTTCACTTAGGGTGACTTTATTAGAAATAGGAGTTACCTTAGATTTTTCTTCCTTACTATTTAAGTAGGACTTCTCTATTTGAAGTATGATTTCTTTTCTTTTAGGATTGAAGCTAAACTTTTATTTTAATCAAATTTTCAACAAAAATTTTAACATCTCAAAAAAAGAATTTGAAGACTTTTCGCCTCTTTTTAGTTTTTCTTTGAATATAATGTAATAATGGAAAAAAAATAGTTTTTCTTTGCTTTTTCCCATAAAACCTATATAAATATTAAAATTAAAAATTGAAAATTTTAATTCCCTTTATCCATAATTGTTATGTAACTCTAAAAATCAAAATCTAAAAAAAATATGTATATAACTTTGAAAGGACTAAATTTAAGTATTTAGTTCATCAATTTTTTTTTTCTTTTCCTGTTGTTCGGTCAAATCTAAGGAACTCTCACATTTATTAGCCCATTATTAGAGGAGTATTATTCTTTCTAAAACTTATCCCGAATTCTATCACAAATGGTGGGTCCAAGTGACGTGGGTTCGCCATACCACTTACCCAATTATTCCATTATCCACTTAATGAAAATCATCTCACTTAAAACCATCATTTGGAATAAAATTTGAGATAAATTTCGAGAAGAATAAAATTACTCTTTAATATATTGATAGTTACACAAATGAATTCATCAAAAATATGTCTATTTTTTTAAGAGAAATTCTGAAAAATAACCAAAACTAAGGGGGTGATTTAATAATAATATCGTATAAAAAAAATTTAAATATCATAATTACAATCTCCAGACCAGAAAATCAATATAGGTTTTTTTCTATCGAGTGTTAGAGACCAACAACTCGAGAATTCAGAAATAGTTGTCAAACTATCAAACGTTAAAAGACCAAAAACCAAAAAAAATATGTTGTTATGCTGGTTTATGGTTATGGATCTAAATTATTTAGAAACATGATTATTTTTTAAAACTCCCTTTAATTTTGGTTAATTTTTAAATTATCGCTATAATCCTATTAAAATAATAAAATTATTTCAACATATCTGTATTATGTTTCACCATGCACGAAAATATATTGGCAACTCTATCATTTGTAGGCAATCTTTATTATACCTAAATCAGTCTCACATTATTTAGGATGCAAAAGTTGAAATATATATAAGCATTCCCAAATATTTAAATATATATAAACATGATCCAAATTGTTATATATATTTGATAAATAATTATAAATTTTAATATCTTAAATTTAATTCCTTGTAGAATTTAGATCATTAATAAAAACTTAACATGTATGGGACATAAATGATTATATATATAAATACCATCCATACATGATGCATGCATATCCCTAGTACGAAAAAAAAAATGTATGAAGTCTGAAATGGTGGGCTCATAAGGCAGGCAGAAAGTCAGGAAACAAAATCTCCAAAGACAGTAACAATTCTTGCACTTTCTGAAAGAAGTTTCAGAAATCACCAGGCATGCACTACCAGCCTTACACAAAACAGCAATTTCTTCATATAATACAGCTAGTCCAGTACATAGCTAGTGGTGGACAGGCTGATTATAATATCTCAAAGTGGTTTTTTTTTTTTTTAAAAAAAAATACTATATAGATATGTATATTTTCATGGTAGAAACATAAAGTTANTTGGTTTTTTTTTTTTTTTTTTTTTTTAAAAAAAATACTATATAGATATGTATATTTTCATGGTAGAAACATAAAGTTATTTATAGCAGAACATAATCATGTATCATCTCCATCAAATGGACCTACCATTTAATTTAATTTTTTATCAAGTTTAAAAACATTGGGGACCATATTCTCACTTTTTCCAATCAAGGAGGACATGTAATTTGTACAATTATTGTTATACTTTAAGGTTTATAGTACAAATTTATATGAATTGTACTCACCCAAAAGACTGAATTATTGTGAAGAATTGCCACCATTTATATCAGACACTTCACAACCTCTCACCCAAGCAATGTTGGATGGAAGCAGGAACACTTACCTCTTCTGCCATTTGGGTCTGCTCTGATACCAAATTGATGCAGATGAGCACCTACTCTAATACTAAATTGATGCAGATGGACTCTAAACCAAAAGACTTAACATATTGTGAAGAGTTATCGCCGTGCATACAAGGCACTTCACAACCACTCACCTGTGAGAGGGAAGCACAGACCTTCACCTGCCACTGGTGCATATTTTGCATCAGAGGTATTAAATACTTATCACTTAAGGAAGTTAAAGATAAACATTAATCATTTTTATAAGTGATAATTATCCAATAGTACTTATGACAGATGTTAATTAAGATTTTAACAGGCAACAATGTTAGTGGTTATTCTGTGAAAATATAACTATACTGTTTACAAACTTTAACAGAAATTAAAAAAAAAAATTGTTGGGAAATGTAACTGACTGTTTGTCATCAATTTTGTTAATTACTATGAATAAATGGAATGATGAAGTTTATGAGATTACTTGAATCAATCAAATCAGAGAAATAAACGAACTCATACAAGCATGCAAAGAAATAAAGCTAAGACGAAATTAAATAAAGTAGCTAGGGAAAGTGAGTTGAAGTTGAACTTTTCAACGCTCCCTTCAGCTTTCATGTTGACCCACAATTGGACATGAATTGAAATTCTCATCTCAAATTGCTGGATTTCCTAATTATGTTAGTGCAATCTTAGTTGGACAGGTTTTGATTAAAGCATGTTTGCTAATTCAAGTGGGATTAGTAATAATTTCAACTTAATGATAATTACATAAATTAAAAATATGTAGTATCATGTTACCCTTTTATTTATGGCTCCCTCATTCTTGGATCAATTTTCTAGATTAAAAAAAATAAAGTAATATAAATTGAAGTACATAAACATTTTCAGATTTATATGGGTGTTTGCTGCCTGTACCTACCTATAGGAACAACCGCACAAATTCAATTCTCATTTAATTATACATTCTATATAGACATAGGCAATCATTGAAGATGGCAAATATTCCACATATAACAACTAGAAATTGATATTCAAAATCAGAAAAGCAATCAACTACATGAATTAATCACATCATTGAGAGAACAAAAAAAGAAAAAAAAAAAAAAGAGAAGATGAAAATAATTGTATTAAATACTTTTATCATTATCCAATAAATTTAATTTTGAATCAGATTCTCAAAAAACAAAATGTCAAAATAAATTAATGTGATTATTAATATTTAGATATTTACGTTTCAAAAAAAAATTATTAATATCAAATCCATTTAATGAAAGAGTTAAAGAGAAACCCACTAAAATATATAATGAGCCTTTTGTTATAATTTTTATTTAATAAATAAGACATAAAAAAATAAAGAGAAATAGATAATATTATCCACGTATATATTCTAATAGAAGGATAAGTGGCTGTTTTGTAATTATTAGCTTTTTCTTATCATAATTTATGACAAACCAGAAAGCACCTGCTAGCTAGTAGCTAGGCTGCTACGTGAAGTAAAAATCCTCTTATTCTTTCTCGTCAACAGAGGAATGTTTTCGGGATTGTAATAAATTCTAATAATAATAGTTAATTTTTATTAATTTATCGAAAGAAAAAAAGAGAGAAGAGGAGAGAGAGAGAGAGATATATAACACAAGGAAAGGAAGAAGCTGAATCTCTGTCAATAGTACTACTGTTTATGCATAGAGAAAAGGTATCCAAAAGAATTCCAAAGCTGTGAGTAAGAAATTAAAATGATCCAAAACAGCGCTTGCTATAGCTAAATGCTAGTAAGTTTGTACCGCCCATTACTTCACAGCCTGTGAAATCAAACCCTGTTAAGAAGCCGACAATTCAAGATAATTCCAAGCACCCCATGTGGGATTTCTTCCTTCTCTTTTTTTCTCCCATCAAATCTTGTGTCACTTTCTTGTTCTTCTTCCTGTTATTTTCTCTGCTGCTTAGTTCTTCTTCAGAACCTAAGAAACTACACGTTCCTCAACCTGCTTAATTTTTCTTCTTCTCCCTTCATGATGTGGGAATCTGAGTCTGAGTCTCTTGGAGGAAGAGATTATGGTAATGGAGTGCTTAGCTCAAGTAAACATAGTGTCAAAACTGATGGATTTGAGCAAAGAGGTCAATCTTGGTATGTTTCTTTGTTTTGAGTTCTAGAACAACTACAGCCTAGCTTGTGAAATGTTTTAATTGTTGCCTTGTTTTGCATATCATATAGGTATGTTGCAACTGATATTCCAAGTGACCTTCTTGTTCAAATTGGAGATGTTTGTTTCTACTTACACAAGGTAGATATTTATTCTTGTTTTCTTATGTTAAAATTTCACTTCTTTAATCTTGCAAATTAATTTGATTTATTTTGTGTCTCTGCGTGTGTGTGTTGGTGTTTGTGAAAGTATCCTTTGCTTTCTAGAAGTGGAAAAATGAATAGACTGATATATGAATCGCGTGACCCGGACCTTAACAAGATAGGTTTGGATGATCTTCCTGGAGGGCCAGAGGCGTTCGAGCTAGCTGCGAAGTTCTGCTATGGAATTCCAGTTGATCTAACAGCAGCCAATATATCTGGCATAAGATGTGCTGCAGAGTACCTTGAAATGACTGAGGACTTGGAAGAAGGAAATCTCATATTCAAAACCGAAGCTTTTCTCAGTTATGTAGTGTTGTCCTCGTGGCGAGACTCTATAATAGTATTGAAAAGCTGCGAGAAGCTCTCACCATGGGCAGAAAATCTTCAAATTGTGCGTAGATGTAGTGAGTCAATAGCTTGGAAGGCTTGTGCCAATCCCAAGGGAATAAGGTGGGCATACACTGGAAAACCCCCTAAAGTTTCCAGCCCAAAATGGAATGACCTGAAAGATTCAAGTCCAAGTAGAAGCCATCAGGCTCCTCCTGATTGGTGGTTTGAAGATGTTTCAATTCTTAGAATTGATCACTTTGTTAGAGTCATTACAGCAATCAAAGTAAAGGGTATGAGATTTGAATTGATTGGAGCTTCAATAATGCATTATGCAGCAAAATGGCTTCCAGGCTTGATAAGGGAGAGTTCAGGGCCTGGAGATGAAATCAGCTGCTGTAGTGCTAGTAATAGTAATAGTAGTAGTAGCAGTTGGAAAGGTGGACTTCATATGATTGTGGCTGGGACTAAAGAAGAACCTCCCTCCGTTCAGGCGAAAGATCAACGGATGATCATTGAGAGTCTTATCAGCATAATTCCACCACAGAAAGATATTGTCTCATGTAGCTTCTTTCTCAGGCTGTTAAGAATGGCAAACATGTTGAAAGTAGCACCTGCCTTGGTAAATGAATTGGAGAAGCGTGTGGGGATGCAGTTTGAGCAGGCTACATTGGCAGATCTTCTCATTCCTTCTTATAACAAAAGCGAAACTTTGTACGATGTGGATCTTGTTCAGAGGCTTTTGGAGCATTTTCTTGTTCAAGAACAGACTGAAAGTTCAAGTCCTAGTAGGCAATCTCTTTCTGACAAACACATGTATGATGCAGCTCAAAGGGGTAATGGCGCAAGTGCTAAGATGAAAGTGGCAAGAATTGTTGATAGTTATCTCACAGAAGTGGCCAGAGATAGAAACCTCTCTTTGACAAAATTTCAGGTACTGGCTGAAGCTTTACCCGAATCTGCAAGGACCTGCGATGATGGACTTTATCGTGCAATTGATTCCTATCTTAAGGTAACTAGATAACAAATTTTTCTCACAAGTTTCTAGTTTGCTTTGATACATGTTCTTGACTGTCTATATGTTAGAAGAAAAACAGAATAGCATTCGATAGTCTTGAGTCACATTTGATTGGGAAAATTGAACAAAAGATTAATTCTTGATTTATATATGGGGCTAAGCTTTCCTGATGCAGCAATTTCTTGCATCATTAGTCTTGTGTTTAACAAATTTCAGGCACATCCAACACTATCAGAGCATGAAAGGAAGCGGCTTTGCAGAGTAATGGATTGCCAAAAGCTCTCAATCGATGCTTGTATGCACGCAGCACAAAATGAGAGACTCCCACTAAGAGTTGTGGTACAAGTCCTCTTCTCTGAACAGGTAAAGATAAGCAACGCAATGGCAAACAACTCCCTCAAAGAAGCTGGGGAAAGTCAATACCAGCCCATGATATCAAACAGAAAAACACTACTTGAAGGGACACCACAGTCATTCCAAGAAGGATGGGCAGCCGCCAAGAAGGACATTAACACGCTCAAATTTGAGCTTGAGAGTGTCAAGGCAAAGTACTTGGAGCTCCAAAATGACATGGAGAATCTGCAGAGGCAGTTTGATAAGTTATCAAAGCAGAAACAAACATCAGCATGGACTAGTGGATGGAAGAAATTGAGCAAACTCACCAAAATGACACATCTAGAAAGCCAGGAAATTGGACCTCAGATTCAGACTTCTGCAGACCAGACTAGAAAAACACCCAGAAGGTGGAGAAATTCTATTTCTTGAACATTAGAGTAAGAGAGCAGAGGATTGCCAAGGAATACTTCTGCATTACAACATTACATCTCCATTCTGTCATCATTCTTCCCTTTTATTTCCTTTTTATGATTCTCTACTTTTTTAAAAAAATTAATTTAATTTTCATCAGTGAAGTGCAGGTTTCTTTATAGCATTACTTCCAAGAACAAGACCAAAAAGAAAAAAAAAAAGTATAATTTGTTACCAAAATTTGTTTGTGCCTGTTGTGAGTGAGTTTGCTGCAAATTAAATTCTCATTTCCAAGTGTACTTGATATTCAAAGGAAAAAGATGGTGATATTTTCATTTATATATGGTTTTTTCTTTCATCTCTTAGACTCAAAATAATAATAATAATAGACTCTTATATGATAGTTTGAGCATCGGATGATTACTAGATCTTAAAATCGAATCCAAAATTTTTATAAACGATAAACCATCTATTAATGTTACACTTATTATCAAATTGTAACTTAGCCTATACGATAATCAAAGAAATTAAGATGAGTGACAGGTGATAACAAATGAAGAAAATCCACTATTCATAGTGAAATGGATATGGCATCTCGTGAACTTTATCGATAGCTCAATGGCGGCGAACCACGTGGTGGAGACATGTTGGAGCATTGTTAGGAGTGTTGCCCGCTGAAAAAATTCCCCAACATGTAACACATAATTCAACAACTTTCGTTACATGTTCCCTATGTGAGTTTACCAATGTCATTGCTCAGTAACTTGTCTTTTTCAAATATGCAAGATACTTGTGTGCACATAATTTTATAATAAAGTTTCTAACACATAATTTTAACTTTGTCATTTCGAAGAAGGCTCGTTTATTTATTTGTTACACTTTAAGCACATTAGACAAGCCAACTTATAAACAATGTGTTGATGTGCTAATAAATATCAAATTATCGGATTTCTTAGTTGGGTAATATTGAGATTTTGGCTCGATTTTTTATGTGATTTGATTTTTTAAGGAAGTTGAAAAACTAGAAAATATAAAGAATTAAATTTATAAAATGATTATGAGTTCTACTTCTATTAAAAATATAAAATTCCTATATCCCTACATGTAATTATAAATATAGCAATTAAAAGTGAAATCTAGTTAATGGGATATGGTTAGATAGTGACCGTATATAGGTATGAGAACGAAGGGATAATAATAAAAGTGGGTTGGTTAAACACCAAAGATATTAAATTGAATGTCATTGTAGGTGTAATTTCATTTTTTACTGAACCATATAAATATGATGTTTCTTTTGTGGTATGATTTATTTTATAATTTTAAACGTAATCAAGTGAATATGGTGTTTCTTTTGTGATATAATTTATTTTTTATGGTTTAAATCTTAATATCTTAAACATGTTACCGCGTAGATTTTTCCAAGAAATATAATTTACTCGTAATCATTAAAAAATTTAATAAATTGACAAAATGAGTTAAATTTACTGAAAGGTTATTGCCCCAGTTGTAAATGACAAAAATAAAAAGTGTATATAACTTTCTAATCTTAAAAGGTTTAAGATTATAATCGCAATAAAATAATGGTTACCCACCTCTTTGGATTTCAACAAAAACTTCTAAAACCTTATAATCTTTTGGCAATCTAATCTACCACATATCATTTAACTTAATCTATTTGCAAAGTATTTTCTTCTAAACTTTATCAGATTTTTAAAAAGGTTTGTATACTATTCAACTAAGCTTTTGGATAATAATGCTCCACTAGTTACATATATTGACCCAAAACTAGATTCAATTATAAGAAATTGAGTTATGAGGATGGAACTGGGATTCTATGGGGTCACGGCTGGAAGCTCAAAAAGTGTAAAATTCTATTGCAATCATCATCCAAAAATTAAAAGGAACATACACGATAAATTTTGCGCTTTCAAACCCAATCTCATTTTGCATGAAACAAGGGATTCCTGATGTGATATGTCGACACCAACTAAGTCAAAATATGCTCTGCAACTAGCCTATTTATCGAGAGAGTAATAATATATATATATTTTATACATATCATAAATAGTGTGTTTATAATTTAACAAAAATATCTCTAAATGTTTAAAGATCTATACCAAGAATATCCCTTCATGTTTATAGTTTTACGAAGTACTTCTATATGCTTAAAGATTGAGAAACTTTTACGAATATTTTAGAGTTTATTTTTTAGGAGAGTTTTAAATTTTAGCATTGATTGAATTTGCCTCCCCCTCGACTAAAATTTCTGGCTATGTTCATACGTATTCAACCACTTATGCAAACCTAATTTATTCAACAATCTAAAATGATAGAACATCGTTACATGAATAGTTAGCCATCTTTTATTATATTCTATTTTTTTCTATTATCAATTTTCATCCATCCAATCCTGTTGTATGAATGGATCTCTAGGCAATGGTAGTGGTATAATTGATGAATTTCTTGGCGTGGAGTTCAAAATAGAATATCTATTATTGCTCTTAATTTGCACAATCCTCTCAAGCCCAAGAAACACTTTTAAGATCACTCATTGCAAGATCTTCCCAAACCAGAAACTAGGTATCATGCATGATCCTGCTTCGTAAGAACAACAAATTGAGCAATAATTTAATTGCAGGACCACAATGGAAAGGAGCTATAATTTTCAAAACATTCATGAAACTTTGCGGTTGTTTTGAAGCTTTACCTAGGCATGGTAGGTAAGCTGCATCCATCCTGCCTTGCCGGCTGTAAAAAGGAATGAATCCCCATCTAGACCGGGATCGGGAAGACCAAAAGGCCTCATATCATATTGATTCATTCCATATTTTAAATGAGGGTTAAATCATAGTTTACATTGAAAATTATTACTTGAATTTTTAAGAGAAGCCCCATTTTGTTGTATTTGTCTTGATTACAAATATATCTGTAAATTAAATTAGGAGAATTATAAGAAATAACCAAAATTAAGATCCTTTAAAAAATAACTAATCCCATCAATTTATATAATTTCTCTAACCATTCTTAACTGTTATGATGAAAATTTCATTCAATCCAACCGTAACTGTCCGTAAACTGTTCGTGACTGTCCATAAGTTTGTGACTATCTGTGATTGTCCATCGATTGAGAAGTGTTAAAGAATGAGAAGAATATGAGTTTATAAAGGAGGGGTATTTTAATTGTTTTAAGTGGGTAGATAGATTATATAAATCGGAAGGGTTGATTACTTTTCAAATCGCCTCTTTAATTTTGCTTATTTCTTATAATTCTCCTTAAGATTACTTTAAAACCAATTATATAGAAATTAACAACAGGTTTTTATTTTATTTGTTATTTTATAAAATATTTTCACATCCACATAGTTATCATAATACTTTAAACCTAGATAACTCACGTTTAATTTAGAAAATTTCAAAATTCCTCTAGAATTTTTTAGCATCCTACTTTTTCTCTTAATCTATTGTTCCTTCTCAACAAGAGTTTCATATGGGTGTGGCGTTCTCCCTCCCAAATAAATAAATAAATAAAGTGGAATTTACTGTTAGACTGACAAATATTTCCTAAATTTTTGGATGGTTATTGATTACTGTTAGATTGATAAATATAGATCCTAATTTTTCAACCCTATAATTTAAAATTAATCAATATGAGATAACAAACTTATTTTTATTTATTTATTTTATGAAGAGAAGGCAATTGAGTAAAGAGAAATGGTAAAAGAAAATATTAGTGTATTATAGGGTGTTTGAAAAAATATTTTAAGAAGAATGATAAATAGATAATAAATATTTTTTAAATTTTAATAGGAATAAATTTCTTTTTAAATTCTAAATGGAATATAATTAGAAATAAGACTTCTTTAGCTCAATAATCAAGGATAGCACAAACTTTAAAATAATTCGAACAACAAAACTATGAAGCCCAGCCCATGTTGAAGTTAAATTTGCCTAAATCCTAGCCCTAGGCTATACAGCCCAACCCAGTGTGATTTTGAGAAGGGTTATGCTAAATAAGTCTCATCTATTAACCTAACAATCCCATTGTCAATTTAAATAAGGATAAAATTATAATAAAAATAAATAAATATGATGTAGTTAGCAACCTTTTTTATGAATTAAATCTTACTGCTCCATCTCCACAAACTATTGTTGTTGCTTCTTGAATCAGGAACCACTTTAGTTATTATTGTTAGAAAAATTGTGCTATAAACATAATTAATTAGCCATTTTGGAGTTTAAATTTAAGTGGAAAACACAATCGGTTAGCCATTCAAACAAATATTCTATGATCTTCTCGTATTCTAAAACACATATTTAGATGTTCTCGTATTCTAAAGGGTAATACATACATATTGATTGATTAATTAATGCCTGAAATTGTGAGTCAGATTTCTAATTAAAATTTGAGGTAAGAAATCCTTAAAGTCCCATCATGCAGATTCGAATGTCAACGCTTGATATCCTACTGGTTAATTTTAGAAAATGGGCAACTTGATGAAATGCTTCACCTTCTGGGAGACAAATTTTGGTGCCTACAGTTTGGCCATTTGCAGAAGCAATTGTTTGAACCAAGAGTATCCAAATCCAACACAGCCCAAAACAAGAAATGACAAATGTCTACTACTACTACTACTAGTGTGAAATCATTATGTAGTGCACTGAATCAATCACACGAGATTTTGTCTACTTATCAATAAGGGGATCAAACTCAGGTTCACAATAGTAGCATCTATGGTCGAAAAAATTCACTAAGAATTATTATTGTAAGTCATAATTTAAGGATCAGTTAAGATTTTCTTTGCAAGTATGATGAATGAGTTTAAACTCATGAGAGATTTGGTAATAGGTGTGATACTTACGTTAGACTAAGAAATTAATGGACCTGACGTAATTTCATATTATTTCGACCCAAAAATTTAGTAAAGTTATCGGTGAAGACCTAACTTATATTCAAGCCAATAAAGAAACTCGGAAATATATATCAAATAGAGGATAAAAAAATGAGAGTAAGACTACGTGTACAAAGTTTGTATCCTAACTTTTTATCTTAAATTGATATAATATTAAGTGAATGATAAGATAAATACATAAAAATCAAAATAATAAATATTGAAAAAATTACACATCTAAAACCAAAGTAGAAGCTAAAGGATATAGATGTAAATAAAAAGAAAGGGCAGCCTGTAGAAATGAAGAGATGGCTATAGAATATGGATTTATCATTGGTAGCTGATGAGTTTGGCAGACAATATAGAGAGAATTACATTTTCCCATTATCTCTTCCTTTTATCTTTTCTTTACTTGTTGCAATAGAAACATTTCATTTCTAAAGGAGGTTTTGAGTGATTGATTGATGGATTGATTTTAGTTTCCTCAACTTCTCTTTGTTGATTTTAGGAAGATTATGATTTTGCTTTATGTCTTGCGAGTGAAATATTTAACATTAATATATACAATGTATAGCAAAGTTTACCAATAATATTTTCTCTACTTTTCTTTAGAATTACAATAAGTAAAAACTTAAAGGAAGGAAAGAAAATGATTATTTAACAATACAATCTTGTACAAGATTTGTTAATCATGCACAAAAATAACCAATTGAGACGCTCACGGGTGGAAATGTTTGATAAACACTATATGAGAATTCTGATACTAAATTGTTGGGTCATTTAGGTTTTAATACCATGTGAAAAAAACTACTTAATCCAAGATCTTAAATAAATAAAGGTTCAATTATAAAATTAATTTTCAAGCTATTTTAGCTGTAACAAATTATTTAAAAAAAGTTTAGGATAAATAAGATCCAAAATAAAATGAAATTGGATATTTTTATAAAAATTTGAAGTTTTATAATTGAAATCATTTAAGTTATATATAAGATCCCAAGAAAATAAGGTAAAGATAGTTTGTACATTTATGTGGTTATGAGTTGATTCCAAAATAGCATACAAAGCAAAAACTCATAAATTATTCTTACGCACATTTGTTTGGGTTTGTCTACTAGCTAGAAGAGCTTATGCGTGATTAAAAAAATTATTTCATGTCTTTCGAGAGAAGCCTAAGATTAAGGTTTTTAGAAAAGCTCTTTTTGATTTTTTTTTTTTAATTTTGAAATGTCAAAGCTATCATCATTTAATTTTATTAGTTTTATCTTATTTTTCCCTTACAAAAATTGTTTTTGTACTTTATTTATAAGAGGTTTTTTATATTTATCCAACCAAACAACTAATAACTTTTTAATAAAAATATTATTTTTAGATGCTCTACTCTTATAAGTTCTACCTTAATAAGATCTACTCTTATAAGCTCTACTTGAAGAAGCCCAAACAAAGGGGCTTATTGTGACTCAGAGATTGAACTAGATTTGTAAACTTTGAGAAATCTAGTTTAGACCCAACTACACTTAGAGTAGGGTGAATAAGTATAATAAATGTGAAATAAAAAATTACATATTATCTAAAACACATTAATGACAATCCATAAGCTAACAGATAAGATCAAATGCAATCAATCCACCAAACATCTCACAACCAGAATCAAGAAGTAGAAACATAAAACACACCAACAAATGTTAAAGAAAGGAAACCTCTCTATGAGGAAAAACCCTTCGGGTTATAGGTTTCCACCATAAGAAAATTTACTGTGAAAAAAAAAAAAACTTACAAAATGTGATTCACTCTCACGCAAAGCCTTTTTAGACTCTAACTCCCTATTCGTACAAACTAAAGAACTCTTTAGAAAGTCTCTGATCCAGCACCTCGCTCTGAATCTCTTTTCACAAGATTGGTCTTATTACACCTCAGTTGGAACTCCAATCTAGGATTACACTCTCAAAACTCTGATGCATGGATTTTCATCTAGAACCTCTAAATTGACTAGTGTTTGGTTGGAAAGAATGGATCATGTGGAATCAAAAGCTCACTCAACTAAAATCCACTCGTGTTTGGCTTAACAACCAATGAAGTACAAACACTCATCCCGACTCATACTCACTCAAATCTAAGAAGGATTGATGGTGTTTGGTTGATGGAGAAGATAGGAAAAACTAGTTTGGAGTCAAGATCTAATACTGTTTGGCTCACACGACTTGTCCTAGATAAAACCAACTTACAGTTCTTGAGAGATTTCTAAGTTGATAGTATTTGGATGAGATTTTTGGGCAAAGAGAGTGACACAATGAAAGAATCAAGTCAAGATCCATGAGAATGGATCTAAAGCATTAGCTAAAGGAAATGGCCACTCACCTCTCTCACTAAAGACTCTACAAAGCTATACGGAAACTCTTGTAAGAAATAATGTATGGAGACTAGTTTTCAAATCTGGAAAATGATGTTTTATATAGTGTACAGATCTGCCATGTTAAGCGATAGATAGGCGAAATTAGGCAGAGATAAACTAAAGCTGAAACATAACTCTCTAACCAATTTCCCTTGAGCAATAGGCAGATAAGATTTGGCAACGACAAAATTATCTCTTCTACATCCATACTTGGTATCTTTTGCCTAGATTCAACTTATACGCTATAATTAAATGATATTACAATTTGTAGTTCAACAAATACAATTTATCAACCTAATTTGCCATAAGATTAGCTAATTAACACAAAACTTAACAATCTCTCCCTTTGACAATCTTGTGACAAGATTTATGGAAGTAGACACAGACTCAACAACTGATGTAGTAAAAAACATGTCCTTCAATTTTGAATCTACAAAACAACTCAAAAATACCATATGAAATCATAGGTGAACAATAAGAAATAATGGAACAAAATAATCCTGATTTCATCCATAAAACTACTTTAGATAAATTTCAAATGAAACTTCAGAAAACTAGCTTCATTTGAATCAAAAGCAAGTATCAATTGTAGTTATCAACAACATAAATCCAACTTCAAGTAAAACTTTAGAAAACAAGTTTCAAATGAATCAATAATGCAATCTTAATGGTATCTTAACAATCAACTCAAAAAAAGAAACCACAGAAAACTAGTTTCATTGTCAGTTGCCCCCCCTAAATCAGTTAATCATATCAAACCAATTTTATGTTCATTCAAATCAATGGAAGTACCCTGAAGAAGAGTATACGAAAATCTCACTCTAGACAAGGATAAAGTAGAGTAATGAGAGATGGGAAACAAGTTTCCCAACAAAAATATCAACTGAACTCCCCTAACTCTTTTCTTTCATAAATTGTTCTCCTCCTTTTTGTCAAAGATTTACACAAAGGTCAGTCTTCACCATCATTAGAATGTGGTGTTTCTGCAAGAGTCTGACAAATATCAACAATCAATATTGCAACTCTAATTATTAAGACAATATTCTACAATTATTTACCCTTCACTTTTGTACACAACAGTTTTAAAAACTATTTGGTATTAAAAACAATGTATTTAACATTGCAGAATTAAAAAACTGCAGAGTATGCATGAAAGATCTGACAATAGAAGTGTTGCAATGAAGATATGCAAAAACTCAACACACTTAAATACGATAGTCAATGAAATCTTTTCTACATAATTTCAATATCATCAAGAAGCAAAAGGCAATAAGTACCAAATAAAATGAAATGACTCTAAAAACAATTAAGCACACCCAAATGTCAGATGTCACAACTAATCAACATTAGCAAGATTTCTTAAATAAGAACATTGCATAATCAGTCAAGACAACAATAAAAGAAACATGCCTCAATTTAAACCAGATTCACTCAAATTTAATAGAAACATCAATCATTATATCAAAAACTAATTTAAGATGCCTTAATATGCAAAACAACACAAATATCCCAATCATTACTATAGCTCCATCATCATTCAAAATTTTAACAATGAGACAACAAGATGTACAACAATTTATCCCTTATCATCACAAACATTCCATAATAAAACAGTCTGTTAAGTCAACATAAACAATAATGCAATTCCTTACTTCATTCATCATGTAAAATTTAACAGAGACAAAATTGCATATGTAACAGGGCATTGTTTATCAATCACAGTTAACATTTTGAGAATGCCAAGTCACATGACATTTGATCATTTGTTTGACAAAAAACTTTCAATTATGATAATCCAAAAACAATTTATCACACAATCAATATCACTCAACTTCATTCTAACTGTGTCACACAAAAGACAATTAGAAATGTAAATGAAATAAGATCGAAGAGAGAAATAGGTTTTAATTTGAGTACGAGAGAGAATTTTAACACAACACAATTTTTTTAGCTTAAATGAGAGTCTGTTTTCAATTTTCAGAACATAAGGTGTATAAAAAAGTGCACAAAATCCTACAGTTGATAGAAATGAGCATTTCAGATGAAGAACTATCAGAATTTTATGATCCATCAATATATGAACAACAAAAACCAAATTTAAGCATCCTCAATTACTCAAATAATCAATTTAAGTATAATGCATAACAAGTGTTTATGTATTGTGAGAAGCCAACATTAAGGTCATAAAGCTTAAGATCTTAAGTCTATGATGAGAGCAAAGCTTCACAAAAACAAACCGTATAGATGCGAATACTCAAATCATTGAACAAAAGTCAAACTCAATGCCACTAGGACCTTAATAAAAAATTTTTATTACAACCTCTCAATTTGTGCATTGATATTTGATACATATGCATTTTTCTTTCACTCTCATAAATTGTATTTTTACAAAATGAACAAATCACTTTTTAGATCTTTTCTCTTTTTTGTTTATTGACTTGGGAGGAACTTTTTCGACACTTTTTGTGATTTTGTGGGAACCCAATATGAGAGGTCATCTAGTGAAAGGTTAATCTATTTAAAGAAAAGATGCATTTCACATTTATGATTGCCCATTCATACAATTCACACATTCGATCAAGCTTCAATCAAGTGACATGGTGTGCAAATTCAAATGATGAACCACAAATTAGACAAGACACTATAATTCAACATCTTTGAAACATGTGGATATAAATATTCAATATTGGTTTGAACACATAGAGAGACACGAAAGAGGTGATGACAAGAAGTCTATTGATCTTCATGACATAACAACTTTAAAGATTTTTAGCATTCTTTCTATCTATTGTTCTCTTTTCCATTTTCTTTTATTTTATTTACTTGTGAATTTTCTCCTTTTTTTTTTTAAGAGAAAATGCATGAAATTTGGAAACAAGAAAAACCTAAGGAAAGAAGATCAAAATGCAAGAGACTTTAAAATAAACATAAAAAGCTCAAAGATTGGAAATCTAAGCATATACGCATAAATGCAATTGCAAGAGATTTAAAGGCAAGAAGGTGTAACACATACACCAATGGCATTTCTATGGAATTCAAATCTCATATCATCCAAGGGTTTTGAAAACAAATCT
The DNA here is from genome assembly GCA_026225775.1 of Bursera palmeri. NCBI lineage: Eukaryota > Viridiplantae > Streptophyta > Magnoliopsida > Sapindales > Burseraceae > Bursera > Bursera palmeri. The sequence goes on along the minus strand of JANKKB010029199.1, from coordinate 2,482 downwards.
ACTAGTTGATTCTCAGTTGAAATGTGTTCAATTGACATAAAATTTGACTCTACTAATTCACAAATGAAGTAATGTCTAGTCCTAGTTTGCTTCCCTAGTTAAAATGGTCCATATGCACAATTTTCAATTTTTTCAGTTTTTGGTAAACCAACAAGTAGTTTCTTTTTAGACACTCCATACAAGTTCTTATAGTTCATGTAAGCTGGGAGTTAATGCCAAAGTTCAGTGACATCATCTTTAACACTATTTCATGTCACATTTATGTTTGCAGTCACATAATAGCAATTGTCAGAAGTTTTGACACTTTTCATAATTGATTCACCATTAGAATCATAAACACAACAAACAGTTTAAACAAATTTAACTTCAAACTCATTATCAAAAGTTGGACTAATACTCAACAAGTTTGCTTTTAAACCTTTCACAAACAAAACATCATTTAAAACATGCAAACTAGGGAGTTCGATTCTTCCTTTCCCCAAGAGATGTGCCTTTCCACCATCACTAAATGTGACAGTTCCTATCTTATGGTATTCTAAAACAGAAAATAGAGATCTTTCACCACACACGTGTCTAGAACAACCACTATCAAGATATCAAACATGATCATTTCTAGCATTTAGAGCAACATAAGCCTCTTTGTAGCTTAGTTGACTCTTCTTAACCCAAATTTATCTACTTAGAGAAGCAGACTCCTTTAGGTTGAGCTAATCTTTTATTCAAGATCATGGTTTGTTCAGTTAATATCATAACTAGACTAGATAGGTTCAAGAAGCTCTTATTAAGGAATGAATTCCCTTGAAAAGCTTGTCTTCTTTTATGTTTAAATCAGTTTGGTCCAATATGAGCAATTTTACCGCAAGCATAATATGTTGAGACAAACTTAGACTTGATGGACAATTTGACACTTTGTTGTCTCTTTGGTGAAGACACTTTACCTTGTGTCTTTCCATGATTGGCTTGACTGATTTGAGTCTTTGACATGTCATTTATTGTTTGTTTGGAAGTAGGCACAAAAAAATTTTTGTTAGGCATTTGACTTGAGGAACCAATTTCATAAAAACCTAAATCATTCTTGTTGCTTGATGACTTTCCTATTCCTAGCATGAAATCCAGTTTCTAAGTTCCACTAAAGAAAGTAATAATTTGAGCTCTAGCTTCCTCTAGATTACTCTCCAAATGCTTAACCTTGGTTTCCAGGAAGATATTCTTTGTAGTTGAAGACCTTCAACATTAGACTCATTTTCAAATAAGTCTGACTCTTCAGATGACACTTCACTTATAACTTCAGGATTCCTAACACTTCCAGCATATGAAATAAAAGTTATATAATTCATATTCTGCTCCAAAGAGGAAGGATCACAACAAGTCTCACTGGACTTAGATTCATTTTCAAACAATGAGGCATTCATTGTCTTTCCTTTATACTTTCTAAGATTTGGATAATCAGCCTTGAAATGTCTATACCTTTGAAACTCATGACACTTATTGCGGTAGCCCAAAAATTTGTAATAGTAAAATTTTTTAATAATACCTAGAAAATATTTCTTACAAATACTTATGATATGTATATGTTGTTATGTGCGAATATATGTGCATAGGAGTAAATGTACAATTTTTTTTTTTTTGAAAATAAGACTAAAATGTAATTAAAAGTAAGTATATATATATGTACATGAGTGATTCAAGTTTGATAGTTGTATTATGGTTATGGATGACTTGATATATATTTATATGAGTGTATATATGAAAATTGGGAGAATTTGGAACTAGGACAGAGGAACCGTACCACCGCGTGAAATGGATTCACATTAGAAAAGGGAAGGGATACAGGTCAACCGAAACACACTGTGGTATAGAAAGAAATTACATCGCGGCATTATAAGTCAAAAAGTCTACGCCACGACTTAAATGAGAATTACTTTGCGGCGCAGCTAAGTCAAAAAGTTTGTGCTATGGCGTAAATAGAAATTATGTTAGAGCACTATTAAGTCAGATTGTTTGCACCGTGACATAAAATAAATATATGTTGCGGCGTGGTTGGGCAGCAAGGTTGTGCCACGGTGTAAATTGAAGTTGCACCGCGGTGCCGTAGTAGAATTTTAAACATTTTAAAGATTTTAAAATACCATCTGTGTCCCATTTTTTATCCATTATATAAACCCCAACCTATCACCATTTCTTCTAACATGAAAAAGCACAGGAAAAAAAATGATAGAGGAAGAAAAGAAAGAAGAGAAGAGAGAAGAAGAAAGAAAGAGAAGAGAAAGAAAGAGAGAGGAAGGCCATAGGCTTTGCGAATCAGAAATCCGAGCTATGAAATCCGAGTCTACTCTCTATTCTATTTTAATAGGTATAAAGTATAAATGTGGGTTAGGGTTTAGTTGGATTTAGCCTATTTCCACTTGGGGGTTGTTAGATCAAAACTATATGTGGATTTGTTAAGAGATTTGTAGAGATGTATTGCACATTTGCACTAGGG
>JANKKB010029198.1:6312-20541 GCA_026225775.1 Bursera palmeri | reverse complement strand
TTTTTTTTTTAAAATAAGTGTGAAAAATGACTTCAACGCTATTCTAGTAGTATTAGCGAGTCTTCAATTCACCAATTTTCTTCAGAAATTCGAAGCTTTTTGGCGCATTGTTTCTTGTTGTTAGTTTCTGATTGAAATAAGTTAAGCTTTGCAATTTCGGGTTTTAGAAACTTATTTATATTTTTTTCATGCTATTGAATTACGGTCATTTTGTGTGCTCTGAGCTTGAAATTGCTCAAAATTTGGATTTTTTTCACTTGGTTAAAGTTGATTGACATTTAGTGTTCTATGCAGTTCATATAGTTGTTTGTTAACTGTGGCGCCTGCTGAACTTTGAGTGTAAATGCGTTTATTATATGTAGGATTGTTTATGAATTACCTTATAGTTGAGGTAAACAAGGATTCGCAGTTCTGTGTTCTTTGTGAGTTTAAGCGTCTATGGAGGAACATTGTTACAGGTTTTTATTGTGTTAGTCCCTAATACTTTCAGTGAAATGCTAATTGGTGTCTAATTCAGTTGCTTTTGAGCTGATTTGAGTCTTGATTTGTTTTTTTGTGATTGGCATTCAATGAAGCTACTGTCAAAGCGATGTGGGTTTTTGTTTATTGCATTCTATGATAAAGGTTCTGCAGTTAGTTTGGAACAAAGGTGCTTGTTTAACAGCATGTTAATAATTTTTTTTTTTTCTGTTGTTGTCACATAACAGAAAGTACCGGATTGATATGTGTGGAGTCTGACAATGACTCTGGAAGGGAAAATTTGGGGCAGAATGAAACAATATGTTCTGATTCTGATGATGCTAAGGACTTAGAGTGGCATTCTAGAACTGTTGAGTTCGCATGTTTTCCGGGTAGTTGATTGCATTATGCCTTTCTTTTCTGGTATTATTTTTTAAATTGTAAAAGAAATTTTCTTCATTGTTTGGAATTTTTTTTTCTTTCTTTAAAATGGAATTTACAGGAAGTATGTTTATCAGGAAATACCAATCTGATCCGGACGTCAGAGGACAGTTCTTCGCAACCAGCCTATTCGGTGCATGATATTGATATGGTACTTTCTAGTATAATTTATATTTTTCTTTCTTAATATCTTGATGTTTGACAAGTAAGAAATAATTTTCCTTAAAAGTGATCCCAACTAAGGTTTCTCTGTTGATAACTGATTTCTCATATTTGCTGTGTGCCTGGAATTTGGATATAAGTTTTAGTTTGAATTCTTATGTAATTATTCAAGGTTAGTTTCACTATCAGATTCTTGGTAAAATTAAAAGTGGTCTTTCCACCCGTAATCAAGTTCAGCTATTAGTTAAGTTATTATTTTAATAACTTGATAACAAAAAATCAGGTAGAAGATTGTCCTGACAAAGAAAATTTCAGCATGGAGCAAATGAGTAATATCCGAAACACAAGGAGAAGAAAGAAAGTGAATGCTGACAAGAAAAATGCCCCAGATGAAGCTATGGGAAAGAAGAAGAAGGTGACAAAGGAGGAAAGGATGCTTTTAATGGAAGAGAAGAAACAAAAGAAGGAAGTAAGTGCTTTGTGTTGATGGAACTAAAATATTTTATCCGTATTTTATGTTTATAGATATCTCAATGGATAGAATCTGTTATACAGCAAGAGAGATTGCAGAAAGCAGCTCTGAAGGCTGAGGCTGCTGCGTTGAAAAAAATGGAGAAAGAAAAGCAAAAGTGGGAAAAAGGGAAGTTTGCACAAAAATCTATTGTGGCTGAAATTGATGCAAAGGTTGTTGAAATGGGTTCAGTTGGAGGTGAGGTCCTAATATCTCCATATTTCAATTCATTGATGGATTTTCATGTTAAGTTACTTTATTTACTTTTAAATCTGGTTCTGTGGCTGAAAAGTTCTATACTTCTTTTATAGGGCACCTGCTTACAAGATTTGGGGAGAAAGGATTTACATACCGCATAACATCAAATCCAATTGAAAGATCAATTGTATGGACCATGTCAGTTCCAGAGCACATTTCTCAGGTAATTGATTGGAATTGAATATGAGATTTTGGCTTCAACAACTCAAGGTCTCTTTTGACTTGGAATTCACACTTCTATATCTGCCAAGAAAAGCCTTCACATCAAACTTTGGATATAATAGATCAGTATCTATGGTTGTTGACCAGAATCCTCATTGAATTAATTATTCTGCCAATCATTAGTGGTGAGCTGAATTCCAAGTTAAATCTGCAGGTTTATCTAGTATTTAATATTTTATGTAAGGATAGCATTTAGCACTTAACTGAATTAGAAGCTCGCAGAATAACCAGGAGTTTTTTGTATTTCGGAATCGAGCTGAAGTTTTTTTTTTAATTATTATGTTTTACTTATTGAAGTCTGATACTTGAAGTATATAGCAGAAGATTATTTTGAAAAGTGTTTCTATTCCATAATGTATCTTCTATTCAACATTATAGATGGACATTGCATTATTGCCAATATCTAAGAACTGGTCTCTTGTTATTTTGGTTATTCATTTAGAAATGAAATAGTATATTAATATCTGATAAAAACTGAGTTTGCTCGGATTCATATATAGTTAGGATGTATCTACCATTTCGTGTATTACCCCTTTACTATAATTTTGACATATATAATATCATTCATTTTTTGCAGCTCTGTTCACAAGGAATAGAGATTCAGTATGTATTGCTTGTATATGAGGCAGAAGAATTTTGTAATCTTGTTCTCAATGAATCGCTTCTAGATCATGTTTCTGGAGTTCGAAGGCGTTATCCATCCTACACAATTTGCTATCTTACAAATAGGTTAATGGCACATATTAATAAAAGGTGAGACATTTTTCTAAGTTTTATTATTTTACGCAAAGTGTATATTAAAAAAGGTAAGATATTTTGCTAATTTTTGTTATCATATAGAAGTTATTATGTATATTGTAACTATTGTCTGTTTACTTCATGTGACACAGTATGTACACATATATTAACAAGTAAAAAAGAAAGGTTATCAGATTGCAGAACAAGAAAAGTTCACAGGAAAAGGAATCCAACTTGTGACAAAATTTCGGAATTTAGAAATTCATCCAACAAAATCCTTTCATTATTACTTAAGTCCCATGGGTTTGGGCTTATTTATCACAATTAAACTATTTCTACTACCAATTTCATGTTGAATTTTATTCGGCTGCCTATTATATCCATGAAAAAGTTGGTCATTTATCACATTTTATTTTCTCCTTCACTTTTTTCCAATGCCAACTTAGCAATGTTTTCCTTAATGCAATTTACTCTATTGCAGTTTTTACTTAAACAGCATTTTTTTTTCATTAATATAGTAATTGGTACTTTCTGCTATTCGTTTTGCTTGCTATTTAGTAAATTGAAACATGGTTTCTGGCAATGTTTTAGGGAAAAGGAACAGTACAAGAATCCAGCAAATAACAATGGTTGGAGCCGTCCACCTGTTGAGGAGGTTGAATGACTTAGAATGCATAAAATCATTGGAAATTTGTGCTTTCTAGCTTTTGACAAGTGCTTTAATCACTTAATGCTTATTTTGGTTTGTATCTCAAAAATTGTGCTGCAGTTATTGGCAAAATTGACCACTCACTTTGTTAGAGTACATTCCAGACACTGCATCGATGAAGCTGAACTCGCTGAACATGTAGTTGGTTTAACAAGCAGCTTAGCCTCTTGCCAATTTAGGTGCGGTTTTATCTTCTAGTGATGAGTGGATGCTTGGTTTAAAAGTATGGGCTAGCAAAAGTACATATTAGTTTTTGGCTGCATAATGGGGCATGCATAGTACAATAAGTTCAACAAATTGGAAGAATCCGTAGAGTACGAAAAATATGAATGAATACAGTAATTCACACAACAAAGTATAGAGTGATAGGATGATTCAAAGAAATTTGCATTACTGATTTGCATGCTGACTCGCTCTGCCTTGACAGACTCTTAGCTTTGCTACTCAGCTTTTAGGTTGTAACTGGGAGTCAGTAATGATTGTGAAATGATCAAGGGATCTCAATTTTTAAGTTTTTGTGTGTATATTGTCAGACTTTTAATTATTTTTTTAGTCAATTTTTTTGAAGGATGTTGGGTTGGGTTGCTTTATACCCAGACTGTTTGGATAAGTGTGAGTTGAACCCATCTGCTAATGGATTATTTTGTCTGTGAGTAATCAAATCGGGCCCTAGGGTATCTAACCAAGCGGCTTTTGTTTACTATCATAGATGCATGTCACTACAAACAAAAGACAAAGTGCCTAAAACTTTCTCTGTATTTGTGCCTTTGTGTTTTAATTTTCCGCTTTATTTTTTATTATTTAACTTATTTGTCGTTAACTTTAAATTACAGGAAGAAATTAACGCGACTTTCCGTAAATGCCAATGGGTCCTTTGTCCCTAATGATTCTGTTGATCGGAATTTGATTAAAAAGAGCCCATGGTAAGATTATTTTCTCAAATAATACTTGAATCTCAAGTTATCTGTACAATGGTGTATAATTAACTGCAGCAAAACCTTATCATTTTTTATTAACTGCTGCAAAACCTTATCATTTTTTTTTATCTTGCTTCTTCTTTTTTTCTTATAGTTACTGGTTCTATTGTTTTTTTGCCTTTACATCTGCAGTCTTTAAACAATTCTCATTAAGAAGATTGTGCTACGAATTTGCTCTACGAATTTGCTCTATCTATATGTATATTTTATTTAGTTTTTTCAACTTCATTGACTCTTTCAAAAAAACTAATATTTGGTATGAAGGCTTCATCTTTGTTTCTTGATTTGGTCATTTGATCTTATGTGAAATAGATTCAGCTATATTGTTCTTCTTGTGTCAAAAAAAGAAAATTGTGCATTGAGCCAAGGATGTTTGGATCATCTATGGTATGTAGATGCTAGACAAGACTTTTGATACTGTTTGTTCTAAATGTTTTGCTTATGAAATCACAGTCTGTTTTAATTGATGATCATTGACGATAAACTAGTTTTTGTGCTTTGCTTGCATGTTTCTTCCTATGGCTCTCCCACTGGTATTTTACAAAATTGTCTGACACTTGTAAGTTGAACTTCCTACATGGTTCACCTCCAAGCCTACAAAATCCTCCCCATATGTTGCATGTCTTATCTTTCATACTAATCAATCACCAGCCGTTCAAGTGCAATGTATTTGCTTTCTGTTTTGGGCATTGATTTCTATCCTTAAGTTCTTTCTTTATCCAGGTTAAAAGCTTTGGTATCTATTCCAAAGGTACAGCCAAGATTTGCTATTGCTATATGGAAGAAGTACCCCACCATGAAAGCTCTTTTAAATGTTTACATGGACCCTTATAAATCAGTAAGTGTAAAAGAAAACTATGCCTCTATCTCTCTCTCTTTGAAAACATTAGTAATTTTATAAGTTTTTAGTGGGTCTTATGTTAAAACTGCAGGTGCATGAAAAAGAATTTCTGCTCAAGGATTTGACCATTGAAGGGTTACTTGGTGGTGACAGACGTTTAGGTGAGGTCTGCTCGAAGAGGGTGTACAGAGTACTTATGGCTCAAAGTGGGAGCATCAAAACTGATGATGTTGAGGATGGTGCTGATCTGTTCAGATGTTAGTCATATCAAATAACCTCCAATGGTAATTTTTGGTGATCATCTTTAATTAAATGAGCAAAATTGAGGTTTGTACATATATATATATATATATATATAAAGTTTGTTTCTGGAATTCTATTAGCTATGTTCTTCTCTATTCTGTAGGTAATATTGTCCATAAATGGATATTGACAGATGAAGTTGGAGTACACTGTCAAGTGGCATACAAGATTGACCCATGTCCTCGCAATGTCTCAACATCAGCTAGCTTGATTTGCTTGACTGATGTGAATCGAACCAATCACCATTGAATGGATGGACATCGGTGCTTACTGCTTTTTTCTACCTGTTTATATTTCGAAGCATTTTCAGATATTACTGAAATGGCCAGTGAGACAGCCTACTATTTGTGCTTGTTTATCAAAGAAACTACTGTTTTTACTGTGCTTATTGTTTCATTGTGTACATTCGAATGCCATTTTGAACCTACTGTCTAGTCATATCTGCTATTTTATCAAAGTTTCAATAAATCTTAGGGCCTTTATCTGGATTCTGTTCATGATTAACTTGAAGATCTGAGTAAATCTTAGGTTCGTGTCAATGATTTTGTGAAATATCATCATTTTCATTTGAACTAAATTGATCCAGATCGGGTTCAAGGATTTTGCTTCCCACCACCTTGATTACAGCAATTGTAACATTAGTTTCAGATAGAATATTTCCCAAAACCTGAGTTTCATGACTTGTTTTTTTAATTGAGGAAGCTTTTAGGCCCCTGGAGGCTTGCTCTGGCTTGTGAGCCGTATGATTATTTAAAACTTCCTCTCTAGATTTGATACACACAAAAACAAGAATTGCTATGTATTATTAACTTATTTGGGGAAATAAAATGTTTTAAGATCTATTCATGGTAAGCTCTGATATTACGCTTATCACTAAAATTATTTGAAAAACTGATATTATCAAACTCCAAACATGAGTCTTACCTAAATGCTAAGTGTATACTCAACATGCATTCTATATTCTTGACTTCTTTTGTTAGAGCCCTCTGTATTGTCTCCATGTAGCTAAAGCTATCACCAACTTGAGTTCAAATTCCTTGTTCAATTTAAAAGAGTTTCTGGGATGGTGAGGGTGTCACCTACTTAGACAGGTTAGTGATTTCATCAAAATAGATATTCATTTTAAAACCAATAATTATATTGAAGGTTAGAATAGACGAAAGAGAGAAATAATACATAAATTCATTGATTAGTTGTACAAACATAAGGTATCTCTATCATACCCTAACAAAAAAAGTTAGCTCAAAGCAAAACATAACAAGAAAGAGTCTTAACAATCTGGTAACATATCCTTAATATGCAAACCTTTTGTTCTAAACTCACTACCACTTTAGTATTCATTGTTTGCCAACATAAACCTCTTAAATTCAATGATCCCTACATTCATTCAATAAAATCTTGTTATTAGATATTTATCTTCTCTAGAATTGAAGTTGTGTGGAATAGTTGTGCCCAAAATAAGAGTTGATGTGAACCATGTAGGAGCCAATCCTACACTTAAAACAATATAAAGTGGAAGTCACTCTCATATTCCAGAATCTAATTGAACCTTGGTGGTCCTCACCTCACTCACCACTCATGGGCTGGTAGTGGACTATGGATATGCATGGTAGGGCCCTTGAGCTCCAACCTAATTTTGATGGGTACTCACCACTGTTGAAACTCCAACTACACCACTAATGGTGGCATGGCGTTTCTTGTCTTCAACATCTTTGCCCACCATCTCCACCCACTATTTCTACCTTTATTCCATCATCATCAATTCATCATCAGTGAGCAAACCCTCCCACCATTGACATCAAGTCCCAATGAAGATATGCCAACAATGTCATTCTATGATGAGTATTACCATAAACTTTGTAACTTGGTATTAATTTATTACATGTTACAAGTTTAAGATATTTTATTTTATAGGTAGGTCATATTGTTATTGTGATCATTTGGTTTGATAAAATTATAATACTAGTTATCATTAATCTTAACAATTCACCTCATTATAATACTGTGTTTATCTTAGCAAATACGTCTGTAGTAAAACATAGGCTCATGATATCTAAATTTTTTTAAAATTGATCAATTTTCAAACATCTCCTTAATTTAGATGCATTTCTTTAAATTTTTTTTAATAATTATTGTATTAAACAATAACTTACCAATAAAAATTTTAATCTCAACTTTGATTCTACTTAAATACGGTTAATATATATCATACAAATGAAAACCCATTTGAGTTTACTGTATTTTTGCAACTAAACAATCATTTGCTCTACGAACCATTGATGTCTCTCATTCTCTCAAGCGAATTCATCAACACTTGATGATGAAATTCAATGGTACAATCATGTCATCAATAAAATCTTAATTTAGCCAATGTCACTGCCCATGCACGCCGCACTATCCAACGTGCACAATCACTACAATCGTTTTGCATATTACATATAATATATATATCAAACATTAGATTAGCTTTCTCTCTTGTTCTATAGAACACAAGAGTGAGAACCCTTCATTAGCTACTTCTTCTCAGAGCTAGAACTAGCATGGAGAAGAGCAAATCATTTGGTGGTTACTCAACCGCCTACACAGAGGTCCGGTTCGGGTTCGAGGAACGGTCACGATCGTATAGCTTCAACGGACCGTCGGGGAATGAAGAAGTGCTAGCTGCTTCTGGGAATCCAGAGACGAAGAGGAGGAAGAGAGTGGCAGCTTATAATATGTACACCGTGGAAGGTAAGCTCAAGTCATCGTTGCGTAACAGCTTCAAGTGGATCAAGAACAAGTTCACTGACAACTACTACGATATGTAAGGTAGCTGAGCTGAGATGAGTGATCAAACTGTTCTTGATTGATTTTTTGTTACATATATATATAAGCTGTGCTGGGGGTGGCCTGTAATACACAGAAGTGAAAGTTGAAAATCTCTGCAGGGAATTAAAGTGAATTTTTACAGCAAAATGATGCTGTAATTGGTAAGGGTTTTAAGCTTGTAGAGTTTTACCAAATATGTTGTAAAAAAATAAAGAATCTATACATATTTGCTGCCTGCCTTTAATTTTCATTTTATATATATGAATGTTAAATTTATGGTTCTAATTGTAACATTTTTCGCTGTTATTATATAAAGATCTTTGAGGAGAAAAAGTTAATGAGTTTGTATCTTTCGTTTTTGCTATCGAAATGATTGATGAGGAAAAGTTTTGAATATGATAAATATATTACGTGAATGTGATTTGTGCTTAGCTTGTTTGTTCTGGTAGTGAATCTGTTTTGTCCTTTTAACTCATATTTGATACAAGAGATGATAAGGGTTCACAATTCAAGCAATTGCAAATTTCTATCAGCCATTGGTGCTGCTAGCTAGCAACATCATTAGCCCATTTCAAAGAGCCCCCACAATTCTCATATATATCATAATAAATGTTTGAAGATTATATAGAAGTTGATTGTATTTTACGAAATAAGTGGTTCTACGTCTACAACTATTTTATACAATATGATTCATACAATTTGAAGTAACACATTGTTACTAGCAAGTAAAAATGAAAAATAAATAAAATAGAATTTAAAGTAACTACTCAACCAATAAGATTGTGACATCTCAAATTATATGAGTTATGTTGTATGAAATGATTGCAAATATATAATTATTCTTACAAAATAATTAAACACTAGTTAAGGGTTATTGTAACTTTTTATTTTTAAATTTTTATTTATAATCTTATTTTTTTAATTATTCATCTCATTTGGTTTAATAATTAAAATTATATTAAAAAATTTAAGATTAATCATATTTGATAAATAGGGAAAAAAACTAATAATATTTTAACAAATATAACAAATAATTTTATTAGCTTAATACAATTTGTTCAACATGAAAGTAAACAAGATAATCTACTGATATGTACCTCTTGATATATAAAGCATGTAGCTCGTAAAGGGTAAATTTCAAAATATTTATAAAATGACTCATGATACATACATGACAGTCTTGAGCTAGTTAATTAACTGAGAGGATCATCTTCCATGGTCTAATAAATCTTCTAATCTTTATCTAGTCCAAAGAGCACTGAAACTTTTTCTGGGTCCAGTGTTCTGAAATTCAAGGTAGAGAGAGACCTGCTAAAGGGAGCAAATGCATTGCCTTCTCGGTGGTTGATAATATCTGTTATTGATGCTTGTAAAAGAGTGAAGTTCTGAATGTTCTTTAGAGCATTAGGATGGCCTTCAGTTAGAGTGAAGTTCTGAATATTCTTTGTAGCATTTGGATAACCCTCAGTTCTTGAAGACCTTTTTGCAATAATAGAGTGACGAATTGGAGAAAGGGAAGTTGGCAAGTTTACTGTATTTGGTTTTGAAGTACTAGAGGAACTGCTTGCAGCGCTGTTAACAATTCTCTCTTGGCCTTGCATGTTTGGCTCTGCATTATTCTTCACCAGCTGAAAACAAAGGGACAGACATGTTTACTTGTGAAACCAAATTAATCGTCCATATGATGCTATTTCTAATCAAGAATGAAAATTCAATCACAATCTAAATGCATTCAATTTGCACAGCTGCAGAAGGGAAATTAGAAAAACCAACTGGCACACATATTAAAGAATTAAAGTATGTTTATTGGAGACTTACATATTAAAGTTCAACTCACACCTATAAGCTTAAGCTTTTAAGTCAAGTAATAACTTAACATAGTATCACAGTCATCTTAACTCAACGAGACATGTGAGGCTTAGTTCATGTTGCAAGGGCCTGACTCCATACTTGTATTCAGTTTATCAAAGCCATATGCCAATATTAGGATAGAAAACCAAATGGCATACTTATAACATGCTAATAGCAAAAAAGCCAAGTTTCATAGCCTGTTTTAGGTGTCTTTTACTGAGATAAAGACTTTAAAAGAAAACTTCCTGAGCCATTGTAGGCAGTTAAAAATAAAACATTCTGTATTCAGTTTAGCAAACTTTAAGAGACATTTGTACCCAGTTCACCTCTTTAGAAGATTCAGTGTCTCCTTCTTCTGTACTGATCTTCTTTTTCCTGTGACCATGTTTTGTTCGAGTCTTTGCTTTTCTACTTCTGCGCCTGTAAGTGGAAAAACACAATCATGTAATCATCTGTTCACTGTTTAGACATCCATTACTGTTATTCAACTTTTAACATACTTATCTTCATGATTGTTATATTATTTTAGCATTTAGTTGTTAGAATGTTAAATAAAATGTGACATTAACCTTCTTAGTTACTCTAATTTAAAAAATTAACATGGATTTAGGTTGGATTTATATCCCTACAAGATATTGTCTACTTTGAATCATAGTCGGAATGAGTTTATCTTTCAAAAAAACCCTTAATGAAGGGATTGGCCTCCTTTATAAGGCACAACCTACTACTGTAAAACTGATGCAGGACAAATCCCACCCTGATTGAACCACAACGGCAACAATATGAAAAGAAAAGAACAGGAAATAGTAATAAAAAACATACTTGTTATGCTTGCTGGTTTGAGCTGGCTCATCCTCCTCTTTGTACAATACTGGTAGATCTGAGAGAGCGCACGGCAATGGACTTGAACTGAAGAACTGCAAGCAGAAAACTCTTTTAGAATTTACCGTAGCATATGCTAAATACTTCACATAATCAGGAGAGAAAAGGGAAAAGGGGAAAAATGTAGAAGAGGAAAAGTGAAAAGCTCATCTCAGAGTTCAAATTTGAGTTTAGTTCTTCATATTGAAGAACTCTACTCGAGATTGTTCTCACTAAAGTTTCATCAAGCTGAAGAAGGAATTCAAGAGATGAACATAATGAACTCAAGTAAGGTTTGTGCTCACGTCAAATTGAAGTGCAGAAGTAGCAGTGCCACGATATCCCGGGTCAAGAGCAAGTAGTGTGGTTATGATGCCAAATGAGGATTTGGGGAACTCTGCAAATGTTTCTTGATAACTGGGCTTATAATGTTGTGGCCTAAAGCTTGTTGTAAGCTTGTGTTTCTTATAATAATCATCTGATGGTGAGCCACAAAGCTTAAATATCCTATGAAGCTGCTCAACCTGGATGCACAAGAAGCTTAATTCACTGAATAACCCGCCAGCAGTAAGATTAGCACATTCACATCCTAAACAGGTACTATCATATTAGAACAAGTGAATTTTCAAAGGTTCAATTCTCCATTTTCTCCTTTCCAATGATGAATTAGTATTTATAATCTATCATGAAGTGTACTTTGTGATAAAATTACAAGTTCATTCATCTATGCTATTCGAAGTAATCTTACTTCTGTCCTTCCAGGCATAAATGGTCTTCCAAGAAACATCTCAGCCAATAGGCATCCAGCACTCCAAAGATCTATACCAACTCCATAATCAGTGGATCCTAATAAGAGCTCTGGAGCTCGATACCAGAGTGTCACAACTCGGTTTGTAAGTGGGCGACTTGGTTTAGGAATGAAAAAATTTGCTAGGCCAAAATCTGCAATCTTTAGCATCCCACTTTTGTCTATCAACAAGTTGGAAGCTTTAATGTCTCGGTGTAAAATCCCTCTTTCATGACAGTGCTGCAAACCTGAAAGCAGCTGCTGCATATAGCTCTTCACCTGAATTAAAAAAATATAACATAAAGAAAACACCCCATATCAGCCTTGCAATACCACTAAGCTTTAGGAGAGATACAAATTATACAAAGTCTTCACAGTTACTTTTATCTTCTAGATGAGAATCAATTCCTAACTGACTAGCCTACCAAAAGCAAAAGCCTATTGTGACATCCAAATCACTTGAAAAAGAGGCTAAGACTAGTTAAATACACTATAAACTTCTAACTATCAAGATGGGTTCTGGTGAAAGATGTTTATATGAAACCCAAAAGCAAATAGTTAGTACCTAGTTTCCAACTTTCAGCCTAAGCCACAGTAAATTATGGTGTATGCTTACTTCTGTTCCAAAAATTCATAATTACCATCTCATCTTTTCCAACCTATTCTTGCTTATTTACAGCAGTTTCTGATCAATGCACATTCTTCCCATATTTCTCAATAGAAAACAATTCACGATCTTGTTTTATCAATATAGATACCATATTTCTCAAAAGCAAACAACTCACAAGTCTTGCTTTATCACTATAGGTACAATAAGGAGCAAGAGGAGAAATTCCAACCTGTGGTAGAGTGAGCTTCTGTCCTGGACGGGAGATGATTCTGGTTAGGTCTGATTGCATGTAATCGAAAACCAGATAGAGACTATATTGCATCCTTGATGTGGCTAGTCCTTCAAGCTTGATGACATTGGGATGATCTAGCTTCTGCAGTATCCTTATCTCTCTTGCCATAAACTTGATGCTATCAGGCTCTGATGTGTCAAACCGGACCTTCTTCAAAGCCACAATCTTCCCAGTGTCTCTATCTCGAGCTTTGTAAACATTGCTGTAGGTTCCTTGGCCTACCTGCAAAATTAGAAAAAAGTTTCATGAATAAAGTAACTTGTATAATGTTATCAATGAAGAAGAAAAGGAGACTAACCTTAGCTAGCTTATCATATGAATCAGCACTCTTTGGAACCAAACCAGCCAAAACGTCTTTAGAGATATTGGCAACAAGCCATTTCGGCCAACCATCCACAAGCTCATCTCCTTCAATTTTCTTCTTTACTATCTTCCGGGAACCATCACCAGTCTTTGCTGCATCTTTTTCTCCAGCAACCACCATAGCGTCCCCATTATTACCTTCTTGCCTAACCAACTTCCCATTCTCCTTCCCTGTTACAACCACAACTTTCTGCGCAACGATTCTGCCTCCAATCACTCCAACATACCTAGTATCCTGTTTCATCTTCTCGAGCTCCTGAGGCGGCGAGTACGTAGAAAACTTACTTGGAGCACACCCCATTATCTCTCCAAACCAAACCAAAGCAAAACCTCTCAAAAATTTTCACCAACAACTCAACTCAATCAGTACTGTTACTACGATGATTGCAAGGTAACATAAACATAGAAGTGAGTGTGATATGATATGGGCAAGGCCAACACTATCATGCACACAATAAATTAAATTTTTATTCATCTATCTCTTCATTGTGATCAACAAGGAATGTGAAGAGATGCACAAGGCGCCATTTCTGCCGCTATTTTTTTGGATTTATGCTAAAGGGGGAACAGTAACACGGTGAGAGGTCTTCGAACATAGCTCCCTTCATGAGGATTTCACCTCCATTATCGAAGACTTTGGATTTGACTGTGTTTCCAAGGAGATTCCGATGAGTTATAGTTTGGAGTTTGAGGCTTTGACATTTGTACAAGCAGAAGCTGAAGCTTGATTGGTACTTACAAATTAAATCAGTTTTGGCGGGCAGGAAATTAGTTATTATAGTTAAAAGAGTGATATGATATCCATCCAACAATGATAATAATAGTTCCGTTTTATTAATTTGCTCAATTATGTAATCTTCCACTGCAACACATATGAAATTGAATAGGAATTTTATACGTTAAACATCCTTATCAATGGAATTCCTCTTTAGTGTAGGAAGGTGTGATCACCATAGAAAATTGATAAGATGATTTTATTATGTATTTTAATACCCTTATTCTGAGTAATTGATAAATTCTTGATGTTCTCTAATGG
>JANKKB010029197.1:0-20541 GCA_026225775.1 Bursera palmeri | reverse complement strand
TATTTAGACTAGATTGTATTAGTATATAAGGATATACAAACTATGAGAAATATACGAAAATTATTCATCTAATTTCACATGGTATCAGAGCCAAGAATTTCTGTCATTGTTTTTTGTTGACCATCATTATTTTTTGACAAAGTTCAGGTTCCTTACTCCTCATGTCCGATCTCTTCTTCGACGCCACTAGCCTATTCGTCTCTTTCTCTCTCGTCAGCCGCCCGTTAGATACTGTTTACAGTCACTATTTATCACCGATATTGTTCACTATCAGATACTGTTCACAATAGGATACTATTCATAATTACTGTTTACCGATGATACTATTCACCATAAGGGGCAGTTCAGAGTACTACTCATCACGATTACTGTTCACATTGGTTACTATTTACAACGGGAATAATGTTCATCGTCCAAAAAATCCTATCCTTTTTTGGCGATCTTTACTGTTTTTTCGATGAGTTCAGACTGCTGTTCTCCGATGACAGAATTCCATTATGACACCACCAATCTGATTCTATCTCTCTCGCCGGAGAAACCTCCATGAGCCTGTCTTCGATCTTCGTCACTCTTTTTCATCGATAATTTCTGGTGAAGTTCAGACTGCCCCTTTCTGATGTCAGATTCTCATCGTGACACCACCAATCTGTTCATCTCCTTCTCGCAGGCAAAACTCAGGAAGCTTGACCTGATTCTTCGTCGCACATGCCTGCACATGCTATTTATTTTTTCGGTAAATCTCGTCGCTGATCTCCTTCTCCGGCTCACGTTTTATCTCACCACTTGCTCTACTATGCTTAGATGCAACCAGCAACCAAAACCCACTAATTTCTGTCACTATCCAATGTCCTTCAGAAAATGGTTCCTAATTTATTTGCTTACTATATCTCTCAGGAATTAACTTTATTTGTAGTAAGCTTGGTGCATATGATTTATATGCCTCAGCTTGAGAGGGAGTGTTGAGTTGTAAATTAGGAAGATAAATTATTATTGTTAAGTTGTATAGAATAGAAAAAAAAAAAAAGAGATTAGAAAAGTAATTATTGTGTTTTATTGTATTTCCTATTTAAACTAGATTGTTTTAGTATATAAGGATATACAAACTATGAGAAATATACGAAAATTATTCATCTAATTTCACAATTATTTTATGGGTAATGGCAAACACCATTACCCACAACTAAAGATGATCAAAATCCCACAAGTCAAAATGGTCAAAAATGGTAATTTGTGGGTAATTTCACCATTATGATCAAAATGGTCATGTACCAAAGATGATTACTAAAGGAATTTTAAACTAGCAGAAGTAGAATAATAAATCCCACAAGAATTATAAGCGTACTTTATTAATAATTTAGTGGATCAGTGGATCCCATAAATTTTGATATATTAGATTTCTTTGTTGGTTCATATTAATCACTTGATTGGCGATGAAAGTGCCCAAAAAAAACTTATGGTTATTATGTTATCAGTGGATCTAACATAATCTTTCTTAAATTAAAGGATATGGATATCAAAAGTGCGTTATCTATCTCCAAAAGAGATAAGAGACTTATATCTAGTTGATAACATAACAACAAATACAATTCTTAGGAACAGAGAATACCTTCTAAATTTAACTTTACTTAAAAGCTAAAGTTAATAGTATAACAAGATCCGTAATTTGATTAAGGGCTCCGAAAGAGTCGCTATCCTTTTAACAAGTAATACAAAGTTATGTATCAATGATGCATTATACTTAATCAAATCCAGAAAAAATTTGCTCAATTTCAAATTTATAAGCCTCAATGTGTATCATATTGAAATAACTTGTGAAAATAATGCATAATTTATTTAATTTACCTCAAATGTCTTAAGTCAGAAGCAAATATTAGAGAAGTTTGAAGTTTTCTCATCTGGATTATATTATATATATAAGATTCATTGAAACTTACACAGTCATGGATCGGAATTTTAATGATTCTAAGACTTTTATGTTTTGTACAACTGTCTTAATCATCTAAGATTAACGATGATGTGTAAGATTATTAAAAATACAAATGGACACCCATTGAAGAACCAAAAGATTCTTTTATCCAATAAAACCACTTGTACTACTTGTTCTCAAGGAAAATTAATTGTTAGATCATTTCCTTCTAAGATTGATCTTAAATCCCCATCATTTTTATAAAAAATTCAAGGGGATATGTGCTAACCTATATACCCACCGAGTAGACCATTCTGTTACTTCATGGTCCTCATTGATACATTTGTAAGGTGATCTCATGTTTGTTTATTATCATCAAAAAATATTGCATTCACTAGACTGCTTACTCAAATTATCAAATTATGGACACACTTTCCAGACCATCTTATATTTGTCTGGATAATACTGGTGAGTTTACATAAAAAAAATTTTAATAAGTATTGTATGTCTGTAGAAATTGATTTTTGAGCATCATATTCCATATGTACATACCTAAAATGGTTTGGTAGAATCACTTGTAAACAACTACAAATAATTACACGCACTCTGCTACTGAGAACACAATTGTTAACATCTGCATAGGGTCATGCCATTTTATATGTTGCATCATTGATTATATTAAAGCCCACCGTTTATCACGAATCTTTTCCATTACAACTGTACTTAGTCAACAACCTGATATATCTCATTTAATAGCTTTTGGTTGCATTGTACAAGTTTCCATTGCTCATCCAAAGTAGACAAAAATGGGATTCAACGTCAATTAGAAATTTATGTGGGTTATAATTCACCTTTTATAATAAGATATTTTGAGCCTCTAATAGGTGGTTTTTTTACTGTACGATTTGCATATTATTATTTTGATAAAACGAATTTTCCACCATTAGGTAAAAAGAAAACGCCTCTTGAAGAAAGGTATATGACTCTAGAAGTAAAGCAAGAACTTTCTTAGAATGTAATCACTTTGTCTCATCTTGATCCTCACACCTCTCAATATGAAAGTGAAGTGTGAAAGATGATACATCTTCAGATGTCGGATACTTTTAGTGACACAACAAAAGTAACAAAATCACATGTACATACTACTATACATCGGTAGGATTAATGTTCATGTAGAACCATCGTCCCTTTGAAACAATAAACAATCAATCTACTATATGTTAGAAGCATAGTAGACCATTTGGATCAAAATACGCTGTCTCTCGAAGAAGAAAATTGACTTATAATAGTCCCATTGAAAATAATGATCGAGATAAAGAATCTATATTAATTGATTTACGTCCTGAAGAGATAATTGTTCTTGAAGAGATACAAACCCTTAGAGAGGCATAAGCCCCTGAAGAGGCACAAGTCCTTGAAGAAACACGAGTGTTTAGAAATGAGGAAAAATCTATCAATTATACAAAAGAATTGTGGAATTATGATAAAATAGTCATCGATAAAATTTTTCATTTTTTGTAGTCACTAAAATTATGAATGATGATTTTGAACCACATATAGTAGATGAATGTAAGCAAAATATGATTGACCCAAATGAAAGGAAGTAATTCAAACAGAATTGACCTTTTTGACCAAAAGTGAAGTTTTTAGACTTGTAGTCTAGACGTCTGAGAATGTCAAACCTGTTAGATATAAATGGGTATTTACTAGAAAAGGAGATGAAAATAATAAGGTTGTCAGATATCAAGCCCGACTTGTAGCTTTGGGTTTTTCTGAAAGATTGAGTATTGACTTTGATGAAACATATGTATCCGTAATGGATATAATCACTTTCGAATTCTTCATTGGTTTAGAAGTCTCAGAAAAACTTCACATGCGTCTTATAGATGTAGCTACTGCTTACTTTTATGGTAAATTAGATACTGACGTATACATGAATCTCCCTAAAGAATTTAAATTGTCTGATACAATTAAAACAAAATCAAGGAGCATGTATTCACTTAAATTATAAAGATCATTGTATAGATTAAAACAATTTAGAAGATTGTGGCGTAAACGTCTTAGTGAATACTTGATAAAGGAGGGATATATTAATGATCTCATAAGCTCTTATGTATTTATAAGGAAGTCATAATCTAATTTTGTCGTTGTGGCAGTATACATCGATGATGTAATTTAATAGAAACTCCATGAGAGATCCAAAAATGCTGCTGAATATTTAAAAAGAAAATTTGAAATAAAAGATTTAGGGAAAACAAAATATTATCTTGGCCTGCAGATCAAGCATAGTTTATACGACATATTTGTTCATCAATCAGTATAAATCGAAAAGACTCTAAATCGATTTAATATCAACAAGGCTCACCCACTGAATACCTGGATAGTTGTTAGATCACTTGATTCCTAAGAAAGATTCATTTCATCCTAAAGAAGATAATAAACAAATTTTTGGTTCTAAAGTATCATATCTGAATGTTATAAGTGCATTATTATATCGAGCATAATGTACTAGACTAAATATTGTATTTGCATTTATTATTAATAAGATTTAGTTATGCACCCACTAAAAGATATAGGGATGGAATCAAACATATTTTTTGTTATCTTCGGAGAACTACTGATTTGAGATTATTCTTTTCATATGAGCATTCTAAAATTCTTGGTTTAGTTAGATATGCTGATACCGGTTACTTATCTTATCTCTATAAAGTTCGATCGCAAACTGAATAAGTTTTTACTTATGATGGAACTGCAATTTCATGGCAATCAACTAAACAAACTTTGGTTGCTGCTTCTTGTAACCGTTTTGAAATATTTGTATTGCATGAGGCCAACTAAGAGTGTATATGGTTACGATCTGTCATTCATCACATCTAAAGTTCATGCAAGTTATCTCCTATCATAGATCCTCCTACAATGATATATGAAGTGAGAGGAGGTTATATTAAAGGAGATAGAACTAAACAGATTTTTCTAAAGTTCTTCTACACGCATGAACTTCAAGAAAACAGAAAGATAGATGTGAAACAGATTCGTTCCAATGACGATCTTATAGATTTGTTCACAGTAAGATTGCCGACATCAACATTTGAGAAATTAATATATAAAATTGGTATGTAACGGCTTAACAGGCCACCAAATTGATGTATAATCTTCTGCCCTGATCAATGAGAGTATTCATCAGAGAAATTTTTTTGAAATATGTGTATTATACTCTTTTTTTCTTCTATCAAATTTTGTCCCATTGGGTTTTCTTGATGATATTTTTAACGAGGCAATAGAAACACATCCAAAATTATTGTTATGATTTATTGTAAAATTATATTCCTTTGCTTTGGTTTTTATTCTATTAGGTTTTTCCTTAAAAAAATTAGTGTTGATTGGTCCAACGGTCTGAATTGATCAGTTCGTTTCCTAGATCGATCGATCTAGAACACTAACCTATTAGGACTGATTGGTTCGCTATCGATCTTTTCGATCCAATAGTCTGTAACTCTATCATTCAAATTTCTTCTCCAATTTTTTCACATGTACGACTTATAACTCCGATTTTCTTATAAAATTCGTATTTTTTTATAAAATTCGTACTATAACATAACTTCTAACTATAATTTGACATTTTCAGGCATCATCTTGCATCTTTATCAGATATTTTTAAGTATGATCTGGCATTGTCAATAATGAATCTATCAAAGAGATGAAATCAAAATTTATGTATCTTTATAACTTTTGTTACTTATCAAATGATCTTGATAATGAGAATGAGAGTGAATAAGAAATAGAAAGACTAATGTATGGAGAAGAAGAAGAAAACATGAGAGGAAGATGGATGAATGAAGTGCGTTATATTGGACCGAGGATATTTTGATCACATTAATTGTTTTTTGATAGACACTTATAAGTAGAGACCCTGGCTATTTTTCAAAGCAGGCCCCTAGTTTTAGATATTTGTTCAAATTTCCCTCGAAAATACCCTTTTGTAACTTACAAGTTACAACGACCGTCTTCTCTTGCATACGAGGCTTTTCTGTCGTCGAAGAAGAACAAATCTTTGAAGTATGTAATCGAAGACGACTGAAATCTCACAGGAGTGATTTAAATTCTGCTTACCTATCTTTGTGTTTTGTTAACTTCCCATGTTAGAGGAATCATTGTCTTTGTATATAAGTAGGACTCGTTGCCTATGTGTATTTATTTCACCGTTTTTATGTCTTTGTTTGAATCTTAACTTGTTTGTGGTGTGGAAGCACTATAGCAATTAAGCGTTGGGTCTTCATGCAAAATTTAAAATGTTCATAAGCTGTTCGAAGAAAAGACTGGCAGGAACTTGATTTGTCAAGTATGTCGTAGGAAGTATTGCGAATAGGGCTTGGATAGTCAGACTTAATGCTTAGTTTCGAAAAACCTTTGGACTTGGTGATGGAATTGTAATTTAAACTCTTCTGGTATTTTATAAAGTTATTATCGTTTAATCGAATCTTGCTGAAATCGATTGAAAAAAAAAAAAAAAAAATTACTTGTGCTTCCTTTATTAGAAAATTATGAGCCTGTTATGAGTTGGGGATTGATTTTGCTTTTAGGAGTTTCATTCCATATTGGGTGCTAAAACATGGGCAAGGCTTCGAGAGATAAGAGGGTACATACTCTTTTGAAGTTTACATTCTCTGTTCTCTGGGGTTTTCCCGTTTTGAAAGTTTTACTAATAAACTGTTTGGTTTGCAGGATATTTATTATCGAAAAGCAAAAGAAGAAGGTTGGAGGGCTCGGAGTGCCTTTAAGCTCCTTCAGATAGATGAAGAATTCAACATTTTCGAAGGTCTGTTCCATATTAGATACTATCTCCGTCTTCTCTCTCCCTCAACCTTCTAGTTGATTCCTTTCAATTCTAAAATTAGATTAAAATGGACAGAATTTTTGATAGATATATATTTTTAAATATCTTTTCTTATGTAATCATCTTCTCTAATCTCAACCTGGTGGAAAGATATTAATTTGAGTTATAAAATTTTCACTTTCAGTTTGAAAACAATGTGATTTGCAGGAGTGAAACGTGTGGTAGATTTATGTGCTGCTCCTGGAAGCTGGAGTCAGGTACCACTCATTGGCACGATGGTCCTATTGGCCTATTCATTTCTTTGAAGTTACTTGATGAAGAAAATTCTTATAAAGAAGAAAATTTTCTACTTCACGGTGGTTGTGTTTGATGTTTTTGTTGTATATGAATTCATTCAACATGGTTTATTAGCTATTGCTTCTCTGTCTTTCCTTTATCCTTGTCATAACAGACACTGCATTTCCTTGTTTTCATCTTTTTTGGAAATGACATCGAGAACATCTTGTTTTCTCTTTTTATGTCTAGGTTTTGAGTCGTAAATTATATCTCCCAGCAAAGTTGTCACCTGATTCAAGGTAACTCTCATCTTGTCAAATTTTCTTTTCACGTTGAGAGCAAGTTTCTTTTGCAGTTTTACTGTGTTGATAGCTTCTTTTCCAATCACAAGATAAAAGAGGTTGAATAAATGCAAATTATGGAATTCATTGAAAGTACATATGGTTTATAAGATAACATGTCTTGGTTTTCATATTTTTTCTATCTCGTGTGTGAATTTCCTGGTAAATTATAAGTTGGAGGCATTAGAAATACTTTTCAATTCTAAGATATACTCTATTCTTGGTCCTGTCCTGTGTGTTGATATTTTTTTGCAATTTATCAAGATAGATCCTCTTTGTCATTTTTATCAAGCTCTAGAGTGTTTTTTTTTTTTTAAATTATTATTATTATTTTTTTAATTGCAATCCACAATTCCTAATCTGATAAACATGTTTAATTGAATATGTTTCATGAAGGCTTTCCAGTAGTATGCAGTTTCATTTATCAGCAGCACTCTTTTTACGTTTTGGTAGCTTGTCATTTTGACATGAATGAAGAATTTAATGCATGTCATAGTATTATAAAAATTGCTCAAATATCTGATATTCTTCTAAGTGGATACCGCCTTCTTGTCGAGACATTACTTCATAAAGTACAATTTGCAGGGACAATGATCTTCCTCTCATCGTGGCAATTGATTTGCAACCCATGGCCCCAATTGAAGGTGTTATTCAAGTGCAGGGTGATATAACTAATGCCCGAACAGCTGAAGTGGTAAGGATTGTTTCTGTTTAACACTTCTTTATTATGATACATCTCTCATCTGAATGTATGAAAGCATTTCAGCCTGATGTTTGTTCAAAATGTTATTAGCAACTTGAGTTATTATTATGCTGTTTCTTTTTACAGGTCATTAGACATTTCGACGGCTGCAAGGCTGACTTGGTTGTGTGTGATGGTGCTCCTGATGGTAAAACTGTGTTATGTTATAGCTTCCTTTTTTCTGGTTCACTCATTACTACTTTCAGAATCACTATACATGTTTGTAAGTATGCTGTGTCCATGTTTTGCAGTAACTGGCCTTCATGACATGGATGAATTTGTTCAGTCCCAACTCATACTAGCCGTAAGTGTAATAGGATTTTCATAAATGAACTTGTGTTTTTCTAGGAAACTCATTATGGTGAGCAATTTTAAATGATGTTACCCTTTCAGGAAGGAATATGGAATCACATGCACACACCTGTTACTGCTTCTTATTATTTAGTTTCCCTTGCAATATCATCTTCATCCATTGTGAAGTGTGAAACTCTAACGTAGTTCTCATATATCTTCACAACATTAACACTTTATTTTATTTATCAAGTATGTTTACTTTTATTGGTCATTTGCTCATCCATGTTAATATTCTTAACGAAATTAAGGAGTTATATCTAAATAAAGGTAGCATTTAAAGAGCAAATTGTAACAAACAGTATTAGCATATCAAGTTGTTGGTGTTTCATCATGTGGGATGAAAATGTCACTGAAATCTTTTAGAGGTTATCATTCTTGCACCATTCTTGTCTTCCACCCAAATTGTCCCTTGCTGCATATCAATGCATTCTTTTTTTTTTTTTTTTTTTTTTTTCAGGGTGCTTTTTTTTTTTTTTTTTTTTTTTTTTTCAGGGTGCTTTTTTTTTTTCCAAGTTTTATATATATATTTTCAAGAATTGTTCCTTTTGATTGATATCTTCTGTCCACCCTTTCTTCCAGGGTTTAACAATTGTTACCCATGTACTTAAAGAAGGTGGAAAATTTATTGCAAAGATATTTCGTGGAAAAGATACGAGTCTCCTATATTGTCAGGTAAATTAGGTGCTTGATGAACCTCTGAATCTTATGATTTAAACTCAGGACATTTGATATGCTGTCAACATTATTCAGGCAAAGTTTGTTTGCAATACTTCAATGCTCCAACTAGTCCTCATTTTAGTGTATTTTTCCACCAATTTAAGGTCTCTAGGACCAACATTGTTTTGACTTATTGTTCTCTAAAACTATTTACAAGAACCATGAACCTGACAAGCCCTAGCCGAGGTGTTCAAGTTGCTGAAATTTTACATGCAATGACAAGTAAGCTCTACGACATTAAGTTAACTAGTTAACTGGAGATATGAAGTCAAGTTAATAACTGCATGATGTTAACTATTTATTGGCCACTCTGTTCAAGTACAGCTGTGAAAAAGTATATTACCTTGTATGAATCTCAAGCTGATTTCACTATAAGCTAACCAAACATGTCCTATTTACATAAGTTTTCAATCAATGACCCACAAGTTTGTTGGTCTAAAAGTAGCCCTTTAAAACTTAGTAGATAAACTAATATTGGTAGTACATTAGTTATGTCTAACTTTATGCACATACCAAGAATTATTGCAATATTTTTCTTTTTGCCTTTTTATCTTTTGTTTTATTGTGTTAACTAATAAAAACATCTATTTGTGTTTTTGGCTAATAATTTTTTAGATGTAATGTAAAGGTATGGGTATATATTTTTAGCAGTAGCTTTTTTTTTCCTTTTGCCTTGTTGAAAATATCACGATGGCATCAATGCACTTGGTAATATGGTTTTTTGTTGCAGTTGAAATTATTTTTTCCTGTAGTGACCTTTGCAAAACCAAAAAGCAGTCGCAATTCTAGCATAGGTAATCCTACCTGAACATTGTGATTTTTTGTCAATTTTTAATATAGTAAACAATAGGGAGAAAATATTTGACCCCAGTTTGTTATACTCAAAGCTAAGACCTGTATTGTTTGTTATACAGAGGCATTTGCAGTCTGTGAGAATTATTCCCCTCCGGAAGGATTTAATCCAAAAGACTTGCACCGTCTTTTGGAGAAGGTTGGAAGTCCCTGGGGAGGAAACGATCAAGGTTAGTGTATATGCAACATTGATTTATGTTCAGGTTCTGAAGTATATTGTATTAGCTCTTAATTACCATAGGTTACACATATAGTAGATTATATATGATAATTGAGTCCTCTTGGTTTCAGATTACAATTGTTTTGGAATTAAGTTACTGTTTTAGAGTATTGGTTTTCATTTAATCGATAATTGGGAATTAATTCGGGGCAAGGACATTCAAGAAATTTCTCATTTATCAAAATGAAAATAAGCATACTAAACTGGCTTCAGGTCTAAATATCTGTGAGAATAAGACCACTATATAGTTTTTCTTGACTAAAAGAAAAACAAGTTCAGAATTATGAAACTTTATCTTTGTTAAATATTAAGTGTACCAAGGGAATATATTGATGTTCTAAAAATAACATGTGGCAAAATCATGGACTTTGGGGGTGTTAAGTTTTGGATTCCTTGGGGGTGTGTCACCATATGTCTGGTGGTTGGCCAATTTTATAATTTCTTTCATTTCAGACAATTAGTAGGTTCAATTTGTAAAAGAATGCATTTATTCATCCTTGCATAGATTTAGAGAAATTGTTCTTTTCTAGATGCAAACTTTGTATTACTGAGAAAGTACCCCACTGTTTTGATTATGGATAGTTCAGTTTTGTCCGAACACGATTTTCTGGATTTTTCTTGCTTCATATGTGGCGGTGACGTTTTATTCTTGTGCTTTTCATGTGGCAGATTGCAGTAGTGGGTGGTTAGAAGGACCAAATAAGGTGTATATTCCATTTTTAGCCTGCGGGGACCTCAGTGGCTATGACTCTGACCGTTCATATCCGCTGCCTAAAGTAGCCGAGGGCACCTACCAGAGCTTGGATCCTGTACAACCCCCAATTGCTCCTCCTTATAAGAGAGCTCTTGAAATGAAGAAAGCTTCCAGTCAAGGTATCCGAGAGCTTGAGAAGCTTTCCTTGGATTCTTGATTATGCCTTTTACTGTTGCTTTTTCATAAATGGGCCAGTAAAATTTTGTAACAGTTAGATTTGTGATAATCTAGTTATAATGCATGTACCCGAACTTTATGCTGGATTATATCTATTTTTGTTGGAGGGGAAAGAAAAAGTATTCCTTTTCACAGTTCTCTCTGTCTGCCAAATTGTCAGCAGAGCAGCTCAGCATGGTCTATAAATTTCATCTATATCTAGGAGATTAACTTGAGAGGATCTACCGTCTAAACAATGCTATTGTTTCATGATCCATTTGTGCTTTTGAAGCCATCCCTGTAGCAGTCCAACCATTTAGAACTAGAGCTACAAGATGTTGCCTGAAACGTGGCTTGTGATCGGTTTAGGAATGTGGATGTGTTTTTTAAGCAATTTTTTTTTACATTCGAGGTAAATGATTGAAATTAAGGAGATATCAAGTGGGATATTCCCCGATTTTCATTTATGGTCCTCTTAGTGACAGTTCCTTCGAATATTAGATGGTGAGGTTCGACAATTGGCTGCCCCATCCTTTCAATGTCCGTGTCTCTGAGTTGTATGCTGGTGAAAATATGATACATTCATGAAAGTTTTACGATATGGTTTTACTTTTATCTTTTCTTTTGTTCCTTGTATATTTTGGTCATCATTAAGGATTCAAAGACATTATCCACCATAGCATCAAATATGTTTCGTAAATGCAATCAAATGTTGAAAATAATCAGCTTCTCATCGGTCATCATTTGGTACAAGCATGAATAGAGTTGTATAACGTTTTGTCATAAAATTAATTAAAATTTGTTCTATAAATGCATGGCTATCGTACATCTTACAGATGAAACTTGTAGCAACCAGTGATGCTTTGCTTCCTTTCCTTTCTTAAAGAGCATGCAAAACTTTGGCAAGAATTTGTAGAAAACCTATTTGATCTCTGCAACAAGAATCAGATTTTAGCAACTCTGACTGTAGCCTCAGCTTGGTGAAGTTCAATTGGATTCCTTGATTATGACGGAGATCTGCTTGAATTGGACGGAGAGAAACCTTTGTTAACTGTGGCTTAGTTTCTGAGGGGTCTTGATCACTGATTGCTGCCATGTGAACTTGCTGCGTGCATCTAACAGAAACGTCTTTAATAATAAATCTCTTTGTTGGTTTCCTTTACATATGTACTTCCCCATCACTGGAAAAGTTCTAGCAAGAACTGGCAGAAACGGAGTTTGATCTTGACATAGAGGAAGAAGTATTCAAGAACTCGATGCAATCTTCTATGGCTTCAGCTCGATGGGAGTCAATTGAGTCTGCTAATGATCGTGACCTTTGCAACGTAGATGAAGAAACCTTACGTGAAGACCTCTTTCTTGTGGACACAAAACGTAGAGCTCTGGCTACATTAGTACTGAGACGCCTCAGTAAACTTGGTGGTGAAAATCTAGAGTTCCTGGGTACCCTGAGACTGAAAATTCCAACAATTACCCTCTTCCTGTTTCCGGCTGCTCTTGTACTTACTCCAGGTTTGAGAAAGATTGTTGGCTTATCATTCACATCAGGACTGAAACTCACTCTCTTACTTGCTCTACTTGACATTTTTAAGCGTGTGAGAGAGTTCCAAGAGAAGAAGAAAAAATGGGTCGTAATTATTGTTTTGCAAGAGAAGAAGAGAAGAGAACAAAGGCAGTTGGTAAGCTTGAAGAGAGTATTTATTGAAGGTTTAATGTAGAGAAAAGGAAAAAGGTTTCACAGGGCACTGAAGAAAGAGATAAAAAGAGAGGAATAGGATTGGGTTTCTTGTTGAGAGATGAATAGCTATACCGTGTTTGTGGGAACATTTGTAATTTATGCGCTTGTTCAACTCAAAGAAGTCGACTTTACACTTATCAAGTCGTTTGCTCCTACATATATAGCGTTCCTATACGTGCATGACCCATGCACATGGGCTATCTGCAAGGCTACAATTTACGAAACCATATAATGATCTGGGTTCACCCATCACATGGGAGTTTCTTTTGATCAAATTCAAGATACTTTTTATTATACGGCCATAATTGTATTTTGGTATGATTAACAGTCGTGTAAACTCTACTTAATTATTATGAGAAGTCAGAAGTGAGAGGAAATTCAACATAGAGATACTATTCGCAGTCAGTGGGATCTGGAGTTGTCTTGAAGAATACAGGAGCTAAAGCTGGCCTGGCCTATTGCACCAGCTTTGTGAGACTGGTGGTAATTAACCTAGGAAAATTGAGCTTGGTCAAAAAAAACAGTGGTGGTGGAGCCGTTAATAAAGAAGAGAATGACTGACTGATGTAATCGGGTAAAAAAAATATAAAAAGAATATTATAGGAGGGAACACACAGACAATTACTTGATACTCTTTTTATGAGCGGTGCTTTTGAGGTGCGTCTGGGGCCTACTCTTAGCTTTTGTTGGCCATTTCTTGATACTCTTCTGGAATTAGAACCGGGAGATGGCCCATTTCTTGAGTGGTACATTAGAGAGAGAGAGAGAGAGGGAATCTATTTGAATATGGACTATGAAGGCTTGGCGTGAATATTAGGGAACTTGTATTATCTTTTTTTTTTTCTTTTCATTACCACTTTGACAGAAGAAAATTCCCGTTATAATATGCGTTTGCTGGGATGTGTTTTTTGACTGGGAGCTAAAAGGCCCCAGTTTTGTTTCTCTTTCTCTCTTGTTGTGGATTCATAGTCAAGCTAGATGCCAATGCTCGATTGCCAATTTCATGTAAAAGCTTCTGAATGCTGTTTACAATGCCAGAAAAAGCAGAAACGTTGGGACCATACTAGTGTTGCCTCCTTAGAGCCTTCATCCACGCAATGCACAATACATATTATAATACCAACACAGCTCTGTCTGCATACCAAATGTATTAATCTTTATCTTTTCTTTATTCTATCTCTTTGACTCTGTTAGAGAACCTAAAGTTTAATCTGATACGTGTTCATATGTAATTTCATTTATAATTAAGAGATGATCACAAATTTCTGACCTCGTGTTTCGTAATTTAAACAACAGGGAAATGGTATGCTTTTGGTTTCTTTTTCTTAACATTGAGTTGGTGTAAGAAAATGACAGCAGAACATAAGAGAGCAACGTTTGTGGCTACAATTAGGTCCATTTAATTTTTACAAAATAATCTTGAGTCGTATCTTAATTTTCAGCGAGGAAACAACCTTTCCACTGCATTAATTTGAAGACAATTATGGGTATGTTTTAGTCATCGAATCCCATTCAATTCATAATGTTTGAAACTCTTATTTTCAAATTATAATCCTTGCATTCACTGCATTCAGCAGTGCCGTCGTTGGACCACAATTCTGATTATATACTTGTATCATATGGAATAGACTTTTGAACCCAATTAACTAGACTGTCTAGACACACTGTCTTGGCTTCTGCATGACGTTGCTTTCATTCATAAATTTGCTGCTCCTCCAACTCCATATTTCAATTCCAGTAGCAGTAGCAGTAACAGTACCTGTACTGCTTCCTTACTCCGTGGAAATCAAAATTGGGTTGTCACTCACCAGAACCCTCAGTTTGGACCCAAATTAAGCAAATAGTGTGGGTTGGACTACCTTCAGGAGTCTGGTCAAACTGCTGATTAGAGCTGTTATTGACCCAATAGCCATCAAGGCTGCGCGAGAATATTTTTACCTTTTTGTCTTAAATTTATAGGTGCATTGGGCCTACATGCCGGCCCAAATAATAAGAGGCCTGACATGGTCTATCGACTATAGGGCAGGCTGTGTCAGGCATCGTCTTACATATAGGCCCATCCATTGCTGCGGGTTGAGAGCATAGCATGGATCAAGGCTCAGCCACCCCTCCCCAGGCACGGGCCTGCATGACTGCCTTGCCGGGCCACTACCAGCTCTACTTGATGCCATGCCCCCAAGCGGGCCAAGCCTTTGTGAACGACTTTGGAATTTCCATTATAGAGTTGTGCTATTTTATCCTCCATTATTAAACTAAACCTAACTTCTAATTATATCCTACTTAAAATTTAAAAATAAAATTATTTTGTAATAACATCATATTTAATTTCAATATTATCTTTCACTTATTTTATATTATTTTTTATTTGAACCTCTCATTGATACATAACTCTTTCTTTTTATCATTTTTCTTAATTCAATCATTTTTTCTTTTTCAACTTTTTGATCTTCTATTGAAGTCATGTAATTATTCTCTCTAATTATTAATTGATTCAAAATTGGTGTAGAAATCTTATTATTTGTATTTGTCAATCTAAGACTAATGAAAAGCTATGTAAAAATTGCATTAGATGTATTCTAATTTCATATTCTTGGAAATCAAAGCCATAGAAATTGTAACTAAGAGAGTAGAAAGGGGGTTTGTTCCTTTACTCGAGAGGGAGAAACACATTCATATGCGAAATGGAATAATAGTGAAGATGGGGTACCTAATCTAGTATTTTGATTTTAGCTTTTTTTAATTGAAGATGAATTATCTAGGCTATATGTGGGTGTGAACAAATTTTATAAAATTTAAAACAAAATAAAATGCAAGTGGTTAATTTAGATATAAATATTGCTTTTTAAAGTAATTTTAATTAAGAATAAATTCATAACTAAGAAAAGTATAAAATTTGTGTTGTTTAGTTTAAAGTGGTGGGTAAAATAGTACCATTCTTCATTGTTTTGTTGTTAGGTTAAGTTATTTTCAACTTAAGAAAACTTGTTTTTATACCTTTTAATTCTTATATGTTGTTAGCGTTAAAAAGTGAGGTTTTGTGGACAAAATAGAAGTAATATTCAGAGCTTTAATTGAATTTATTAACATTATTATTATTATTATTACCAACCTAACCTTAAACAAAAAATGAGATATGAGAACAAAATAACTTAAATATCTAAAGTCTAAATGCTTTCTGCATCCATCTTAACACAAATCTTAACCTATTTTCTTATAATAGTTATATACTTTTTAGATAACATATAATATTTAGTATGAACATCTATGTTAAATTAACGACTTTCAATGTTTTTAATAGGTAAAACCAAACAATTTTTATACTTATTATAAGACCTTTAAATAAATAAATTAAAATTAAATATATCATTCATATTTTTAATTCAGACTCATTTAGATTTTTATTGAAAAGCAAAGAGAAAGTCACGTTTCGAAAGTTCTATGATAAAAAATTCCAGAGAGGAGAAAGATGAGAATAGGTACAGAATTTTAAACATTGAATTAAGATTATTGTTTGACAAACTAAAGGGTGTGTAAGGTACATATATACTTAACAATTTTTCATATTACAATTCTTCTTGGACGAATCTGGTTTTACTGCAGGGATATTCTTATACTGAAACCAAGTTGCCATTCTTTGTTATAAGGCTTATTATGAGCAAAAGAAATCTGGGTTCCACGAATCACCACTACTGAACACATTTTCAATTGCTTTAACTTTGCACGAGGACAATATGGCTTCGGAATATAATAAAAGAATAAGACTGTAATCTGTTGTTTTTTTTTTTACAATATCTTCACAGGAAACCAATAGAATAGAATATGAAGCTCAGAGAAATGAAGAAAACTTTGATGACCTCAAACTGATCAAGTTCCTTTCTTTACAGTACAACATTAATGAAGTATGTGAGATTTTAATAATCCAAATTAAGCACGACACGTTGTGTTTGAGTACGTTAATGATTTGTCAAGTACATATATAATCTATCATGTTAGGGTTGGACAGAGACCGAATTATTAGAGTATGGCACAAGAAAATATAATCAACGAATAAACGGAAAAGACATTCGGTCGAATATTCTATGCTTCTCTGCCTTTTTTACTCGCAACTTGAGCGATCCAACAAGCTAAACTATCACTCTTATCATTAAGCATATCATCAACGGTGATGGTGATGCTGATACTATAACTTTTGAGGAACCAAAGTTTTATTCTTTAAATTATTTTAATTTGTTTTGTTTTGAGGCAAGTAAAAAAATACGAGGATTAGCATTCCAAACTAAAAACTTGAGAGAGCAATCAATTCTACTTGGAGTAACATTACTTCTGCAACCCACAAGAAAACAGAGGGTTCGTTATCTGGAAAATACAATCTTGTGGCGATTAAGAGATACTGCAGTTGGACCCCCACCTGGCAAACAATTCTGACCTTGCATGTGAGGAAGGGTCAGAGAAAGAAAGAAACACAAATGGCGTTATCTGTTCTGTTGCAAAATACTTGGAATTATAAGTAGATAAACGGTGTTGTCCAAAGCATCTTTGTTCATGTGCTTAATTTCATCTTTTACTTCCATTGTTGGTTTGCTAAATGGTATCCACTATCTCTTCAGTTACTATCAGATTTTTAATTAAATATGTTAAAATAATTCTTAAAAAAAAAAAAAAAAAGATAGAATAGAACAATGAGGTTTGACCTTGGATTTAGCTTCGTTTTGTCATTCTATTATTGTTGCTATTAGATTTGTTTATTATCTCAATAGATGGGGAAACGGCAAAAATTTATTAAGGAAAATTTAGATAAAGTTAGAGAAAAGTAAGAATTAAAATTGATTAAGAAATAAAAAGAAGAAAGAATCAAGTATTAATAATTAACAATATCATTAACAAAATAAATTATAAATAATTAAAAATCACTAAAAAAGATATTAATACGTTCTAATTTGTTTATTTATAAGAAGAAACAGAGTGACCCCCGCGTACAAGTAAAGAAAGGGGCACCAATGGCATATGCTGAAGCAGCGCACCTTTGATACCTTTCTGCCTTCCGCCCTGCATAGAATATTCCCTTTCCATGTTCTCTCGAAGCTCATCAGATTCCTTCAAATCTTCAAACTCTTATTAATCAATCAAACGATTTTACTCCTGCACTCCTATTATATTTATACTAATCTCAACAAGCATCATGACTTCCTCTTCTCTGGCTATAAATCCCACTCTCTCTCCTCCTTTTCTCTGCTCAAGGACATCTCATTCTTCTTCAAGTTATTCTTTTTCAGCTCAAGTTCCTTTCTTTTCTTCTTCCAGAACAAAGCCCATTTCTCTAACTTGCAAAAGAATTGATTTTTTAAAAGTAAATGCTCAGAGAAGTGTGAGAAGGAAACAACCTCTCATCGTTGAAGCTAATAGTAACATGACTATTACAGAGGTGAGAGAAGAAGGAGAGGAAGAGAGTCCTCCTTTGATTGACCCGGAGAACAATGCAAGGCCTCGCCGTATTGCTCTCTTTGTTGAGCCTTCTCCATTTGCGTGAGTATTCTTGTTCCTAATTTTAGTTTTTGTTACTTTGAATTGCTTCAATATTGTTAATCTAAGTTGGAATTTAATTCTGATTTACTTTGCTTTTGTGGTTTTGTTGTGTTTGTTGATTGACTTTGATTATATGAGGATTTAACTTTCAAACATTGTTAGCTGTGTGTTCTGTTTTTCTGGTTTTTGGTTTAGTTAATTGTTAGTTATTTCATTGGCAATGATATTCATCAATAACTAGGGGTAACTTTAGCTCTCTTTAAGATATTTTTGTGCTCTGCTGTCTGTTAGTTAGTTGAAGTTTGTTTTTGCTGGGTGGTCCATACGATGTTCGATGACTATAATTTATGAAGTTTATCATGCTGTAACTTCGGTTTTATGTGTAGTGATTATAAGATTTTGGTTTAATTGCATTGTGGCTGGTTTATCATAGCGGAGTTTTGGTGACCAACTGAGAATGTGGTTATTTATAACTTGGTCATTAGTTAATATTTTGTATTAATGTTTGTGCGAAATTCTGGTATATTTGGTCGAATTACATTTAATAGTGTTGAGTGTAATGAGTAAGATGGGTTCAATGTATCAATGGTCTTCTACCTTTTCTAGTTTGTACTGAAACTGAGTGGCTTTTGCCCTGGGGCAATGTTGGACTCATCTTATTTTGCAATTGCTCAGACTGATACAAGTAGTTTCTTCTGAATTAATAAGTAAAGGTTACCTATATAGACCATACATTCTGGTTAGTAAGGTGTGTCTTGGATGCCATAATTTGCTCAAAACCACTCATAATATTCTTTACTTTATGTGTTTCTTTTGAAATTCGTTGAAAATATATGTAACTGCTACAGATGACAGTCCAATAGCCAGATTAACAGTAATTGATGCCTATTGTAGGTTGCTAGTCATTCTGTAAATAGCTGAGATTAACTATGATTCTTACTTCTAGGACAACTGCTCATTCCATGTTCTTTCCGTTAGCCATTCTGCATTAGAGTTTGAGACGTTCCCACATAAATATAGAGTTGCAGAGATGCTACACATAGTATAAGTCTATGAATTGGAACCAATGAGGTCAGGAAAGGGATATAGATCCTTTAAGAGATACACAATCTTTAGTTTGAGAAAAATGCTTTATGTATCAGTCCATCATCCTTGTCTGAGGAACTATGTGTTATTTATCCATATTTCTACAACTTATAATGGACGAGAATAAGAGTTCAATTTAATCTAAGGTGTCCTAAGCATGGTTTATCTTTTGAAATTGTGTAGAAACAAATGCCAATCATTTCAAATAACCTCAGAAGTCAGAAAATTCTGCAATATGGTTTAAGTGGAAAGAGATTTAAAGTTTGGTGCATAACTAAGCAAGTCCTTGTACTTCTTCATTTATGTTACAATTGAATTTTATATCAATAATTGTTTGAGAAATTTATTGTGAGCTATGTGAAGATGGATTCTATTTCTATATTTTGTCTATCCAGCTAATTAAACTTCAAATTTGACACTTACTGAAAGCTATCTGATTCATCTGCACTTTTCAGATATGTTTCAGGGTATAAGAACCGTTTTCAGAATTTTATAAGATATTTACGTGAAATGGGGGATGAGGTAAATATTTTTCTTTTGTCATTGATTATCTTAGCTATGGCTTTAAAACAAATTGATAACCATAACCTTTGAGGAATAATGATTAAAGAGCTTAATGTGGCTTGAGCTCATTATTCCACAATCAATTCCATTTCAAGCTGGTTGCTGGTTGTTCAAACCCTCATGTCGAAATTTCATATAGTTTGAAGGAATTTAATCTCATTATAAGCTGACATAGTGACTTATTCATTGCATTGTGTAGGTAATGGTTGTGACAACACATGAAGGAGTGCCCGAGGAGTTTTATGGAGCAAAATTGATTGGATCACGGAGGTTGCTATGCTAATTTTAAATAATATGTTGCTTTTTCTCATCACTTATTATTTTTCTTCTCTATGCTTTCTTCATTTAGAACATTGTTTTTGTGTATCATCATATGAAAATAATTTGGAATCAGTGATGAATTGAGAATGCTGACCCAAAGACAAATATAATATTTTTCATCAATTTAAAATAGGAAAGTAAGCTGTTTCTCTAACGC